>JAFVLL020022964.1:0-70369 GCA_021397915.2 Tor tambroides | reverse complement strand
GTTATTACTGTCAGCCGATATAAATAATTGTAATTAATCATAATTAATTGTAATTATTTATATACAATTCCCTTTTAAGCAAATTCGCTACATAACCTTCATCAGACCAGCCAAGTTAGGAGCAAGACAGCCTGGGAGGGGTGGTCATGTGACTGCAGACTACTAGCAGATCAGGATAAGGCTCCTAAATCACTGCTCCCTGAGAACCAATGCTGTTTGATCCTGTTAATCCAACCATTCAGGCCCGATCAATGGCCCTCCTCAAGGCATTAGTGTCTGATTGCATAGGGCAGGTGTGTTCTGGAGGGCTCTGGTCCAGTAAAGTTTTTCTTTTTTCTTTTCTTCCCTTCTGAAAGCTCTCTGGTGTTGAAATTGATTCCGAAAAGCTAGACTGGATGCCTAATCACCCAGGTGGAGAGCGTAACCAGGCTGTCAGCGCATGCTTATGCGGCATGAATTGGGCTCTCCTCCATGTTGGACGACAACACGGATGGCCATGTTTTTTTGGGCCTCCTACAGAGAGGCCCCGAATGATTAACTCCTGGGAAAAATCAGCACTTCACACTCATTGATCCAAACATTGTTTGCTTTTGCTGCTCTGCGGAGCTTAACTTGTCCATAGCAAATTGTCTCGAAGTCTTTCAAGTAATCATTAAGATTCACATGTTGCAAATGTGCTGGCTTCATAATATGTCATGGAGGGGTTTAAGGCTCTTAATTTACATAGCAGAGTTTATAGGCCTTCTGGAGTCTATGTGTGGTCATAAAAACCCATAACTGTTCACTTTTTATTGCTGGCATTACAGGGTGTTTCTTTAACTTTGGGCACTTTATGTCCAAGGGGTTGATTTTCATTAAAATGAACAAATTTCTGTTTTTTTTTTCTTTTTCTTTTGTCATGTTTAAGACTCATTTGGTTTTTTCTTTTATCATGCTTTTATTATTATTATTTTTTTTTTTTTTGTTGTTGCCCCAATACATTTTTTTTCTTTCTTCAGGGAGGCAACAGTGTTAGTGAAGCACATTATATGAAATATGACACATGATGTATTAAGGAAAAAAAAAATCAAGGAAAATGTCACATATAATTATTTGCATTATTTCCAAGATGTAATTTTTATCAAATTATGCAAAAAGCATGTAGACGTCATTTAATTATGTCTATTTATAGGGTATATAAATGCTAGCTAAAATTAGCTTTAAAAAGGTAAAGGCATTAGCGTTTTTATTACAGAAATGTTTAAAATGTCATGAAATTCTCCAGTGATTCATGTATATATAATATTGGACTTTATTAGTAGCTGTATTAAATGAACTATTAAGGACTATCACATTTTTTGTGTTTTCACATTTCGTAGTTGAAGAAACACCCATCAACAATAACTTTCATTGTGTAGTCTGTAATAACTTTTGAACTAGCCTACTTAAGATATTTTGAATCAAAGAATTTGCTATGCAAATGACTGACTGAATTTCTGGATGTGTATTTATGCGATTGTATGTAATTGTGAAAGTGCAAGGAAGGTTATTGTGAAGAGATTACATTTGCAAGCATTGAAGCATTGAAGAATAAATTGAGGAAAAAGATAGGAATACACAGTAAGTCATTAACAATAATTTTCCTTAATGAATTCAAGTCACATACACTCTTATACAAACACCATACATACAAAACAGTCATTTTTTAATTTGTATTATAAATGATTGCACATTCAGTTAGACATATTCTGCATGTGTGCATATATATATATATATATATATATATATATATATATATATATATATACACAGAGGGGAAAGAAAAAGAAAATGCTTCCGTCAATACCTGCATGTATGTTACGAGCACAGCTCCAGTTGTTTGCCTCCCTCCTCTTGGACAGAAATGGAAAAGGGGATTTACCAGACAGTCTCATCCTCTACACAAAAGCAGAGGGCTAATCAGCTTCCGCTCTCATCCAAGCTGAATCAGGACTCCATGGGAATCCCACGCTAGCTCTCCAAAAGCAGCCCTCATCCCTCCATCTTTCCACCACTCCACACTGCTTGTTGTCCCTCTGTAAAGCAGTTTCAGTCACTATCAGCCTCTGTAGATTTTTAAACTCTTCCTTCATTCTTCTGTATTTTCTTTGTGTTTAAACATGGTGAAGATTGCAGTTTTGTTTCTTTCAAGCTGATTAGTGAGAAACTTTGCATTTGCGGTTCATAGTAGTTTTAAAGTATGCATAAACATTTAAAGATTATGATATTTAGGGATTACCTTCTGAGACTTAAAGGAGAACAGTACAATCTCTGAGACAAAACTGCACACTGTAAAAATGAAAGGATTCTTGAAGCACCATGAAAGAACCCTCTGAAGAACATTTAGGCATGGTTTTAAAGGTGTCTCAAATATAAAGGAACTGCAGTTTATATTTCAAGTACCTCAACATTTTTCCCTTAAGATGGAGTTACTGGAGGAATTGTTGACATTTTAGTAGTTTTGTTCCATTTTGTAGAATTGTTCTTTATGAAGAGGTTCTGTATAGCAATCTGAGGGGCACCATGTCCTCCAACCAACAGTCGTTTGTCAAAATCCCTAAAATACGACCCATCAGAGCATATAATACAATTGCGCCCCTATCGGCAACAGGACACTTTAGTATTAACGCTTTGTACTCTTTTATCTGCATCATAATTCGGGTTTCGTGCAGCTCAGTTGGTAGAGCATTGTGTTATATGACGGTATGCAATCATGTGATCATGGGTTTGATCCGGGTGTGTCTCACTTGTGCTTAAAAGTGAAGCTGCGGGCTCTTTGATCGCCTCCTGGTAGCTGGCTACAGTACAGGTCATAAACCCCACCCTCTCCATGTAAACGAATTGAACTTCGGTCAAAATAAAAAAAAAAAATTACGCTTCCAATACAATTTTCCGAAATATGGTTTTGGTCATTTAAGGTAGTTATCACGCTGCTACATGTTCAATTGTTCGTTTTTGTGATAAGTTTGATTTTAGCTAGTAATTTGATGCTATAAAAACGGGGCGTGTCGTTATTGTTGATTGGGTCTGCGGGAGTTTGGGCGGGAGTTTCATGCCATGGCTCCACCTCACGACACTACTGCGCAGACTCTGGCTCCAAACGAAGCTCTGCTGCGCAGACTCGGGCTCCAAATGGCGTCATTTACTCAAGATGGCAACGGCCATACTGAGATGTATTGGCTTCACTTTTCTATAGTGGAAGGAAGCGGAGACGCGTCATCCATCTTTTTTTACAGTCTATGGTTTGATCCCAGAGAACGCATTTGCTCATAAAATGTATATGCACTATAAATCATGATTTTGCATGATTTCTGTGAGGGTAGGTTTAGGGGCGGGGTTAGGTGCGGTCATTCGTACAAATTCGTACGAATTAGCCACCTAGTAAAATATATACGAATTGCTGTAAGATCAGGTTGGAACATGTAGAAAGCCCACACTGAATTTAAATAAACGCGCATTTTGATTGGTAATGACAGTCATATGTCATTTCATGACGATGGATGCAACACTACACTGTCATTATTTTTACGCCTGCTAGAGGGCGCTTAACTTTAAAACGTAAATAGGTCGTAATAAGGTGCTTGCACAAACGACCTATAGGGTCATTTTTTTGTTTTCTGTTTTAGTAGATTCTAAAATTTTGTTTATTCCAGTGATGGCAATGCTGAATTTAGCAGCCATTACTCCACTTTGCAGTGTCATACTATTATTAGTAATTTCATTATTTACATTATTAGTTATTAGTCTTTGATGAATAAAAAGTTTAAAAGAACAATTTATTTGTGTTTTTATAATAATTTAAAACAATTCAACACAATTAGTGTTTTATAACAATTTAAGTCATCCTTGCAAAATAAAATCATTAATTTAAAAAAATCGTACTGCCCTCAAATGTTTTTAAATGGTAGTGTATAGGCTACAGTACATGCTCTAAATTTGTACTATTTGCAGTAATTTAACTCCTGTGAGTTGAAACCTGTGAATGTTTCAGCCTTGAATCTGAATCAGTACACATCTCACAAAAGAGATCCTCTTAGGTCAGTAAAAAAGTTTTTCAATGTCATATCAGAATTTCTGTATTGATTGGCTTGATGGCTTGACGTTGAGTGGCAGAATATTATATTACCCAGCCTAAAATGCAGACAGATATTATAGTGTGACAGCTTTCAATTAATTTACTGCTTGAGAACATGTTCAGGTACTATGAAGGATGAATTTTTTTTTTTTTAACTTTGGGGTTGGATTAATGTCTTGTTTCTGTTAGATATTTTTCCCATCATCTACATGAAGCACTTATGGTCTTATAGTTAAAGGGACAGTTCACCCAAAAATTTAAATTCTGTCTTCATTTACTCACCCTCTACTGATTCCAAACCTGTAGGAGTTTCTTTTTTTGTTGAACACAAAATAAGATATTTTAAAGAATGTCGGTAACCAAACAGTTGGCGTCAGCCATTGACTTGCACTGTATTTTTTTTTTTTCTCCATACTGTGACTTTCCATTCTATGTTTATCAGTCTGGCATTTCTTAGGTCAGCATGTCTTGGTGTTCATGTCTTCATAAAGCAGGGTCTTTGAACTAAAGTTATGGGCTTCTAGTAGACAGCAGCTACTTTGGCCCATGCTAACCAGCTAAACCTTGATAAATCTAGGATCTCATTGTTTGCTTATATGGATTCATGTGTAAAAGGAAACATGAATCAGAGTGACTCATCTGTGTGATATTATCAGAACATCAAGCTGGCTTGAACTCATGCCTCCAGCCTAGATGCTGCAGAACTTATATTGCATTCTGTTGTATTACAGTCACTTTCACAATCACATCCATTATTCAAATCTCACTACAAGAATGTGTGGCGTGATGTGCACCACAGGCCCTCAGTCAAGATTTGTGTTGCTTCAACATTCAGCATGCTTGCTACTGAAGAGTCTAATCCGGTTACACAGAATTCTGCAACATGTCAGATCCTTATCTAAATGTTTTCAGAAACTATTTTCATGTCGTGCCCCTCACCAAAGCTACAATTTTCTCAAATTAGAGTAATATGTGAAAGGCAGTGGCATTGGAATAAGTTTGCTGCCTCATTGAAAGACATTTACAGTTATTGCTTCATGAACGGTGGCCAAACAAATGCATAAATTAAATACTTTGGCAGGGTTATTTCAAAGAACTTGATAATGTTCGACCATCTTAAAGTTGAAGCGGCCCATTGTAGCATATTGAAATGTTTTAATGCCTACTATATTTAGACATTAATACCAAAATTAATGTACTGTGATGCAAGGTTGTGAACATAAGGCATATGAGAAAAAACCAAAGAAGCTTTACAAACTACAGATTCACTTTAACAAGCCGGCTAGCGAATATGATATTCCCACAGCATGCATACGTAGACGAGCCAAATCAACAATGACTCCTAAGCAACAAATGACAGAGAATGAAATAAAATGATGCAAGCAATCTTCACTGTCTTATCCTCCCTATTGGTCGGGCAGACTTGTCTACATTTGCCGTGCTGCTTGGAGCATTGAATTCTTGACACAGTGCAATACTCACTCTTAGATTGCAGTATTATCAAAGACAAGGTGTATAATGCATGCAAACCGGCAGTGAAGATACATAGGTTGTTTTCACACTTGGTTCAAGTGCTCGGTCTGTACCAGAGTTCAATTCTTCCTCTTTCTTGCTGCCCCCACTGGCCTCTTCAAATTGTACCTTTGGTAACTGTATGTTTGCAGTAAAAACATGAGTACTAGTGGCATCTGTTTAACATTGTAATGGTAACTGGCAGGAAGATGTCAGCTTCACTGTTTTATACATCATTTTGTTGGATTTTTCCCCAAAAGTCTTGAGTGTCACATGATCCTTCAGAAATCATTCTAATATGCTTATTTGCTGCTTAAGAAAGATTTCTTATTATTATCAAATTTGAAAAACAGCTGCTCAGTCTTTGAGGAATAGAAAGTTCAAAAGAGCAGCATTTATTTGAAATAGAAATCTTTTATAACATTATACAGTAAGTGTCTTTACTGTCACATTTTGTCAATTTCATTTATCATTGCTGAATAAAAGTATTAGTTTCTTATATAAATAGAAGAAAATCTTACCCCCAACTTTTGAATGGAACTGTAAGTGTATAATACAGTATATTGTCATGATCATTTTTCCTACTTTTAATGTTTAGTTTACCTTTGATGTCATGTAGTTCTCACTGAAAGTTAATCTTTAAAAAATGTATTACTTCTTTAAAAATCTTAAAAATAATTAGAACTCTTTAAAAATTTAGTAATTTATCACAACTGGTAATCTTTAGCAAACCTCCAAATAAATATATTTTTCATCTTGTACTTTATAATGCTGTGATCATTTACTTAGCATTTAAAATGATTGATTTTTATTTAGACCAAATTGTATAAAATAATAACATCGGCCATTTATAGGTTATATTCAATTAAATTCAAATAATTACTGCTATTGGTATCGACTAGAATTTTAATATCAATGCATCCATAATATTTTGTTAATCTGCTTGTAAAACTAGACATTTTGCATGCATATTAAGGGATTCCTGAGAGACAAATTTGGCACATGTTCTTGTTTATCTGATGAGGAATCATTGTTTAGAGTTTAATTAGTGCTAAACTAATTTTAACATAACTCAATAGTTTAAATTCTTCCCATGATGCATATCTTTGGAATTGTGATCTTAGTTTTGGGGGAAAATAAACTCTTCAGTAAGATAGTGATTAACCTGGTTTACTGTGAATCAAATGTCCCTGGTGATAAAGCTATTAGAGAGGAAGCATTTGCCAGTGCCAAAAATTCTCTAAGACTCTAAAACATTCTTAAAAAAAAAAGCAGTTATTTATTTTGACACTTTCTTCATCCTTACTCAGACAGGTGGAAACGAGTGCTTCATAGTTACTTTTGACATTCTTGGGGCACTTACACACTATAGAAAGCTCTGATGGAGCATTTGACGGATGGAGAATGAGCAAGATGCTTTTTGAGGGTGTGGAAAGAGCCGGGTCATTTTGAAATCTAGCGGGAATACAGAAAGCCAAACCCGTATGACTTTTATTCTTTCTTTCGTTGCTGAAACACAAAAGGGGAGATTCAAAAGAAATCAATCTTTTCTATACCACGAATGGAGACCGGTACTTTCAAAGTTCAAAAAAGATGCACAAGCATTACGGAAGCAGTGCAAAAAAGTGGTCTATATGACACATGTATTATATTGCAGACTCCTGTCTTAAGTCGAAATATAAGTTGTTATTCTTGGGAAAAAAGCTTGACATCAGCCCTTGCTTTTCCTTGGTGCGGTTCATGAAAAATAATTGTTTTGAGCTGGATTATTAATCAGTTGTTTTAGTTCATAAAGCCTGTCTGAACAATTTGATTAAACTGCTCTGGGTCTCCAGTTCAGTTATCTCAATGAGCTCAATCATTTACCTCAATTGTTCTATTGTTCTATCTATGGTTCCATCAGTCTATCTATCATTATATTGTTCTTTCTATTGATTTATCCTGTTAAAAATCCTGTTGTTTTTACAAAATAAAACTGAAAGCTATGGTTAAAATGTGAATAAAATTAACAATCTCAAGATGTAACAAAACCCTAATGTACATAAAGATAAGAAGAACAACTGAGAAGAAACATGGTTATTTCAGTGAAAAATCATCAAATGTGAAGTGTCACACAGGGAATCCTGGGAGTGTCAATTTTTTTCACTGTAAATTATAAGATGACTTATTCTTTGTACTTACAAAAACTGTACATTCAACTGGGGGTGGGAAATATATCGGTAGACACGATTAACTGGTAGAAATTTGTCAACCGGTAGAGATTTGGACAACCTAGTCTCATGGCATTTTCGTACCTGGGTGCACTTTTTAGCGAGACACGAAATACGTACCAATAACTACATATTACTGCAGTTTCAGTTTCCAAAAGACACAACCACTAGAGGCAGTAAAACTCCGACACAGTTTACTCATTTTCACACAAATTTACAGAGTTTTGATTAATAAAGCCTATTTTTCGCACAATTACTTTAAGAATATCATGTTACGACTTCAAAACAATATTAATATGCTGGGAGATTTGAAAACTGATGCTTTGGAATGTTAGCATCGCACATATCCAGCCTCATATCTATGAGTTTTCATAGATGGTAGGTTTGTTCGGTAGCTCACGGAGTACGGAGTCGTACTTAGGAGGCGAGGAGCTCCGGTTCGAATCTCGTGTAACTATGGTTCGACAAAACACTTCAAATCTACATAAAAGGAAGTTGAAATGGCACGGATGCATCAACAAATATGTTTTTATACCAGTTTTGCATTTGTTAACACTATCGGGTAGGTTTAGGGTTGGGTTTGGTGTAGGGCATATTTCCAACACGATAGAGCATTAACGTTTAGGGACAGACCCCGGATATTTGAATTCTGAACCGCTGCAATACGTACCTGTAGCAACATAATAAAAACACAGCAATACGTACCTATATCAACATAATAAAAACACAGCAATACGTACCTATATCAACATAATAAAAACGTGCCAGGGTTCACGTATTTAACCTGTGTTTTAGCGCCACTCAGTGGACATTTCTCTTTGAAACTGCGGCGAAACGTGCAGTAAGGTACGTAAAACGGTGTCGCACAGAAAGTGCACAGAGGTACATATTTTTATGAGACCAGGTTGGATTTGGACTATCGTCTTTATCGTGGTTACACGCTCACAGGACATTTCTGTGCTATGTGGTCATTTTTAAGTATTGTGATTTAAAAACAAGTTATTTTAAGCTGTTGAAATGTAATCAGCAGTGAAAGAGGACGCATTTCGCGATATGTGTGCACTGTTTCTGAGCGCTGTCAAAGAGGAACAAGTATGTGAAGACGATGCTCATAGAGTGCGGGAGTATTGAACAGTTATTTTTGCACTTTGTAGGCCTTGAACAGTTAAAACACACACACTTTTATGTGTCAAAATACCCATCTTTGCAAGTATCCTCATAAATACAGTAGGTCTTAAGTGAAAGTAAACAGCTGAGAAAGAAAACGTGTAACTTGGCAGCTCTTAAAGTGACAGCAGTCTAATATTCCTGCTGTCTGTCATTCATGTTAATCAAACAACAAAACAATCTCACTGCTCTTGACTTAATCACTTTCATAACTTTAATAAGAAGAAATATATATATTTAATTTACACAGCAAAAAATATGAATTTGAATACTATGAATACTTATTCAATGAATGTAGTATTTCTTATTTATTTGTTCTACTGTATTTTTTTTGTCCTATTGCGTGAAATAAAATTACTCATATTTTGGTCATATCTCCCACCCCAACTGTGTTTTACTGTAAAATTATATTAAATAATTTTCACTGTATATAGTAAGAGAACATACTGTTAACAAATGAATGGGTTTTTTTACCGTAGCATTTTCATGTATATAGAGTTTAAGCAATTATTGATAATAGACATTTTCTTGTAAATATTTAATTTTCATTCTTTAGCCTATTTTCCTGACATTGTGCATTTGAGATCCTCTGCATCCTATTAAAAATGCTGGCCAACTAAAAGTTTTCTCAGTCATGAAATCTGACAACAGCGTGGTGAAACTGGAGACAAACAGAGGGTGACACAGCACTGTAGATGCGGAGCATAGTTTTCTTTGTGATCGAGCTTTGAGCACCTGTAAGTCAGCACCTCTGCACACCACAGCCCTGTTTCACCACTAATGGCTGTCTCTGAGGAGCACTGGGCCAACCTCACCTGCTTGCAACCGTATCCCATTCTGTCTATGACGGCAGAGTCCTTGGGAGCCATCGCCAGAGGAAGAGGAAGGAGAGTGGGAGGAACTGAAGGAAGAGCAGAGCCAGGTGAGAAGGGTCCATCTCGCTTCTTTCTCCTCGGGCTCTGACGGGCATTGTCAGGCTTTTTTGTCAAGGTGAAGACAAGGAGAGAGCTCAGGGGCAGAGCAGTACGTGTCAGTTAGAGCTTGGCTGATGTGTAGCCTGGAGAACAAGAGCCAGGGGTGGCACACTTCCACCTTACAGTGGAATTAGTTTGTCTGTACGATGAAGACATGCAGTATTTATTGTGTTTTATACTTCTCACAGTGATGGCATGCCCTTGGAGTAATCAGTGCACGTGATGGCTGTGTTTTGCTGATTGTGGAAGCAATTCTTCCTCTGACATGACCTAAATAAAATAGTGGCACAGAAACTTCTAGTACTTCCAGACTGAGAAGAGATAAAAACAGCGTGTTAGATGAACCAATGGAGAATTTTTTTCCTTTTGTGAACACAGTAATTGTCTGCCAGAACAAAACGCTCTGAAATGAACAGCCAAGAAAACAAATTAAACAGAATTAGTTAAGCAAAAACAAACAATCAAAGGTTGAAAATTATAAATCCTTTGCATTTCCACACTTACCAGCTGTCAACATGAATTATAACATAACTGCATGCTATAGCATACTAATAATTTGTGTATTTGTGATTTGTCCTTAATCGAGTTGTCTTTAAATTACAGTTGTGCTAGTTATATAATGCCCACCTGAACCCTCTAATTCTAATTACTATAAAAAATAAAAAATAAAATAAAATAAATATATATATATAATTTATTTTATAGTAATATTCCCACAGAGTTATTTATTTTGCATGTAATTTAAATTGTTGTATCCTTAATAACCATAATGATAATCATAGTAATCGTCATAGTAGTAGTAGTAGTAGTAGTATTGTGGTTGTTGTTTGTGCTTATTTACACATAATTAATTTATGTTTTACATTTAACCTGAATTGCTATATCTTTTGTAATCATAATAATCATAGTAATAATCATAATATATACAACAACGACAACTATTATTATTATTAGTATTAGTATTAGTATTGTAAATGTCCCCCACCTAGTTGTTAGTGTTTATTTTTGTTCTGGCATGTCACCTAGATTGCTGTACTCTGCATGTGTCAGTGTAGAGTTTTCACTCTGTATAGACGTACTTAGTTTGGGTAATTTTCCCATCTCAATTTCAACTTCAGTTTGACAATTTTCAGAAACCATACAGTGTCACCCTGCATCTTGAAGCCTTCTCTTTCTGCTTATGGATCAGTATACACTGTCAGCAACTTGTGGACAGTTGGGAAGCAGGAATCCCACCTGTTAATGATGTGTGCGTGGTATGTGTGTCTGCTGTGTCACAATCCAGTGGCTGCCACCTCCCCTCCTCTGTGGAGAATGTTGAATATTTCAGATGTTGTTTACCTGTCACTTTCTCTGTGCAGCTGCAGGTAGATATTCACTCTATAGTGAGGCTCTGTCGATAAGACGGCCTCCTATCTTAACCCCAGCAGGACTGCAGAGCGAGGGATTCAATTATTGATGAATATTTCATTTGTAAGGGCTTGGGTCTAGGAACAGACTCTATCCGTTATGTGTGCAAGTACATGTGTGATTTTGAAGGATGTATCTAGACATATGATTCTGAGAGTAACTGGGTACTAAAGAAAGGTCCACTTCATTTATGACATTGTTAACTCAAAAAACAACAAAAATTGGTTATTGGTTGCTCATTTTCAAGCTTTTAAGCTTCAAAAAGCATGCAAAGCACCATTAAAGTATCTTAGAAGTGCTTTATATGACTTGTGTGCTGTGATACAGTAACTTTTTGTGAGAATCAAGAAGCCTTATAGTACTTAAAATGCACTACATTGAGATGAATATAGTGCTTGAGTCATATTGCCCATTTTTATGATGCTTTAATGGTGCTTTGTGTCTCTGTTGAAGCTTGAAAGCATCAGTCCCCATTCACTGTACAGCAGTTGCATGGAACAGAGCGATCAGCACAATTTTTCAAAATAAACTTCAGTGAATTTCTTAATGTGTAAGTATTGGTATGAACATAAATAGATTGAACTATTGAGGCATAAACTGAACAGACATTTGACAGACAGAAATTGAATAATGAGTCAATATTCAGTATCGTTTATGGCTACCAGCTGCTTTAAGTGCATCTCATCCTCATGAACTGCACCAGATTTGCCAGTTCTTGCTGTGAGATTTTGCCCCACTCATTGACTACGGGACTTGGAAGTTCCCAGACATTTTTTGGGAGGACACATGGTTTGCCACTGAAAGGACGATCAGCTGTCCTTCCTGTCTCCCTCTAGAGGTGTCTCAGGTCATCTTACATTACGGAAATTGTAGTTTATCCAAGCAGGCACACAACAGGCACACAATGTCATAAGACGTTGATATTTGGTTAAATTTTGGTTGCGACATCGGGTGACCAAAATTCAATGTAAATCCAACGTCTAATGTCAATGTTAAATTGATGTCCAATACCAAGGTCAGCTGACGTTGAGATTTTGTTGTTTTTAGGTTGTGTAACCAAAATCCAACGTTAAGTCAACGTCAAATTGACGTCAAATTTTGAAGTCAACCCGATTTTCATTTTCAACCAAAATGCAACGTCTGTCTGACGTCATGTCCAACGTCAACCTGACGTTACATAGACGTCTGGTGCCTGCTGGGATTGCTCTTGCCACATCTGCAGTCCTCATGCCTCCCTGCAGCAGGACTATGGCATGTTCGTGGACGTGATCAGGTACGCTGGGCATCTTTCTTCTGCCATTTTTCAGAGTAAGTAGAAAAAGCTTTACTGTTCCAAGTAACTGTAACTGTGGCCTTAATTGCTCCTCTTTAAATTAAAAACTCAACTAAAAGTTTACAGTTATCATTATAGCTACCATCCTTGTTGTGAACAGGCCTTAAAGTGCCCCTATTATGGGTAATGAAAGGTTCATATTTTGTTTTTGGGAGTCCCCAACAACAGGTTGACATTCATGCAAGGTCAAAAAAACACTTTCATTGTCTTATAATATGCATTTATTTTTATCTTATTTGCTCAATGACTCCCAAACAATTCGTTTAACGATTCATTTTTCCAAACCCCTCCTTTGCGTGACGTTAATCTGCGGTGATTGGTCAGATTGGTCTCATTTTCATTTCATCATGCCTGTAATGCCTGATAAAGCAGCGTTTGTGAGCTCAGTGCTGCTTTGTTTAGAGCGTTAGGTAAACCGCTATTTTTACCGCTCCAAAAGCGGCACCTAGTGGCAATGAATGAATTTGCATTTTCATTCAGACCAACGCGAAAAGACCAACAAGTGGGCGGGCAATATGCTAATATTTCATGTTGACCTCAACATGAAATAGCTTGGGATTCGTTTTAAAAACGACTCGTTTCAATGACTCAGAGTCGACTCTTTCTTTTGAGAGACAATAACTTTATACACGGTGCACTTTCAGATTTAAAACTTTGCAGGATGTTTTCATTCACTTAGAGCTGTGTTACACACTGCATGAAAGGTAATTTTCAAAAATCCATAATGGGGCACTTTAAGTCATGTCTATTCCTTTACAGTTCAAAAACGTCAAACACAAAACTGAAAGCGCTAAACAAATATAGGCCTACATCTCGAGCCAAATTGTCCTGTAATTTTACTCCGCTGTATCTGGTGTCGTTTACTGTATGAGTGATGATGCTGGCCCTGCTGTCATGAGTTTTGGTGCTGTGTGGCTTGAATCTGCATAGTGTTAGTCTTTTCCTCCAGTGTGACTCGGTCTGAGGCTGCTAGTTTAATTGTTGTGTAAATACAGCTGCAGAGATGGAGGACAGACTGCCACAAACTGAAACCATAGCAACAACAAATACCTGCCTAGGGATTGAGGAGGCTAATTTCTTAAGACAACAAATCATCTGAAGGTTTCAACTGCTTGAAGGGATACTTTTTAAAATGTATCTATATTAATACAAGCAATAAGATGGTTTTGATAATTGTAAGTACATGAGAGGATATGTTCAACATGACATGCTACTACTCCAATTTGGCTGGAGGCAGCAGTGGTTCCAGGGGTTGCATGCAGTCCCCTCTGTACAACAACAGTCTTTAACCATTGCTATATTCACAAACCGGGCTCATCTTATTGCTTAAATATAATACATTCAACTTGACCCATTTCATTTCAAAACAAAAATGCCAGATGAGGACAAATGAACTGGATATCAGCTTTAACCTAAATATTGTCTTTATGATGCATTATTCGATTAGACGAACAGTTCAAATATTAATAACATTAATATTTAGAATGTAGTATGCTGTGCATAGTGTATACTTTATACTATACAGTAGGCAGTAGGCAGACAATATGTTAGAATGGCATTCCAAATATTAAAATGAAGGGTACCTTATATAAATAATGCTAATATATATTATGCAAGTTTTTCTTACAGTATGTAAAGAAAAGGTTATAATTGCATGAAAGTACATATGAGGGCAGGTAAAAGAAAAGTAAACATTTAAAGCATTCCAATATGGCTATAAAAGCTATTTCTTGAATTCTGGCCTTTCATGTTGCTTGCTAGTCAGTAAAGCATAATTTTTCTTCCAGAGTAAAAATCCTTACGATATAATAAATCATAATAACAAATAATGCTTTACAGCAGTGTTAGTTAAACAGTATAACTGCTGAATACTTTTTTTCAATTCTGCCAGTACAGTAAATCTTTTAAGAAAGTTCAGAGATGGTTTCCTACATGAACACAGCACTGAGGAAAATTTCACAAGTAACATACCGAAGTAGTGCAGCAAAAGATCCATTAATAGTAAAAAAAAGAAAAAAAAAGATTTGAATTCTCTTTAGTACCAAAGAGATGAACATTCTCAGGGCAGAGCAATTTATTTACAGAATACAGAGGCTGACAGACTTTCAACACCTTGTGTCCTTATTAACAATGCATAGACCGATTAGCCTTCATTCAAGTCATCTCTTCAAAATGATTAAAATCCTACTTCTATTTTGTTTTATCAGGACTGCTTTTGGATCTTGCTGAGAGTACAGTGTTTGTCTTGTACAGCCACGCTCTGAGCTTGCCAAGGCTCATACTGCCTGAAATCTGTTCTCCGACTAAGCTTCATTAGTTCAGTTTGAGATGTAGATGAATATGCATTCTGAATGACATATGGAGGGGCTTGCGAGCTGTTCACAATTAAAAGTTGTGCTTGTGGGCAACAGGATTGTGAAGCATTCAGAATTTAATTGAAAATGGCTTTTAAATTCTAGTTCAGTTCCTGTATTTGAACTGATTCTGTAATTTTTAGCTAGAAAAGCAAAATTTGCCAATGCAGAATTTGAATGTTGGCTTGTTTAAAAGATTGAACAATATCTATCTATCTATCTATCTATCTATCTATCTAAAATTTTTTAATATATATATATGTATTTATATTTGAACTAACTTTACAGAGGACAGAAAATGCATGTGCCTACATGTTAATCGCCATAATGCTATAAAATGCCCCTTTTTATTCATTTGAAAAATCAGCGTTTAAGAACTGGAGGGAGAGCAGAATGCACGACACCTGCCTGTGCCTGCAGTCAAGCAGCGAGGGGCACAAGGGTGGCGGTACCAGGCAGAGCGGTTTCGCCGTCCTCATGCTGTCCCTTAGAGCTGCAATCATCAGCTGCACAATTCAGCATCTCTGTAGGGGCCGCACTCCGCTCTACTGCATGCCTGCACAAATGAAATGACTTGCCTGTAATGGAATGGCTGATTTCACAGCTCCGGTGCTGAAAACATGCAGCTTTTACACAGCCCGTCAAGGACAAATGCAGCTAAGAGATGCTAATGGTTTGCTTTGATGTTTGATGGATTTTATGAAGCAAGAAAGGAAAATCACAGTGATTATGGAATGCGTTTTTAGCCCAATGAGACGCTAAGTGAGATATATTACCGTATAAATTCAATTTACCGTGTGACAGATTCGAAATTCCAGAATTCCACTCTCACATATTGTTTGGACTCAGTGCATGTTTGGATTTCAAGGACGTGGGGAGGGCCGTGCTTTTGTTCTTACAACATGTAGCCAATTTTTGGTTTTCTGTGCACAAAATGCCCAGAGCCATTTAGCATCTTGTTGTATGTGTATGTGAGGATGCACTTTATGATGGTGTGTTGGTTGTGGTTGATTTATGATTGGGTCTCCAGAGGGCCACAAAGTCATGGAGCTTGGTATTCGGTACCATTAAAAAATCTGAGTAAATAAAGAGTTTGATACAGGGACATTTGTGAACTAGTTTTTCTCTACATTGCATGTGGAGTTTGTTCAGTGACTCCAATGCAATGACCTTTACTGGATTTTAGAAAAAAAAATAGACAATGGGATTTGGGAAATGGTGGATTAATGTTTTTATTTTTTAATTTGTTTTATTGAAAATTCTTTCACGGATGTTTTTTAAATATCCATTCATCAAGAATGGTGGAAAAAATGTGCAAAATTATTAAGCTGCACAGCTGTTTTCAACATTGATAATAAAATGAAATATTTACTGAACAACGAATCAGCATATTAGAATGATTTCTGAAGGAACTGGTAACACTGAAGACTGGAGTAATAACTGCTAGAAATTCAGCTTTGCCATTACAGGTATAAATGACATTTTAAAATATATTCATATGGTAAACTTTTTTTTTTTTTTTTTTAATCAAATAAATGCAGCTTTGGTGAACTTGAGATAATGTAAAATCTAACTTACCACAAACGTTTGAACTGTAGTGTATATATTTAGAGTATTATATGTAGTGTGTTTTATATATTTATATTTATTGTTTTTCATGATACCTTTTATGATACCCCCACATAATTATAACACTAAACTAAATACTCTTAGATGCCATTAGAACTTTAGATTTTGCAGAAATCATATTTTATAGTCCCCTGCTATTGGCCACAGACCCCCAGACATATTTAAGAACCCATTCTAGGCTTATTACAGCCCATGTGCTCTTTACATTCAGTTTTTATATAATCCTTCTTCAATAACAGGATGTACATTGCAGAGAAAGAACAGAGCACTATGTTAAGTCATTGTACTTGTTATATTTATTGTTAATGTTCTGTTCTTTTCATATCTCAAGGTTAAAACAATTCTTCAAATATGTAGATGTAATTTTTTATTTGGAACAAGAAGTTAAGGACTATATCCATATCAGGGCAATGCTAATTTGATAGTACCATGTACAACATAGAACACTGATCTAGAAACGTGTCTTACTTGTTAAGCATACCATCATTAACAGTTTGTGAGTATGGCACTTAATGCATCTGTCAAGTGCTTATCGTACAATTATTCCTCAATGTTAGTGTTCATGCTGTTCTTCATAACATACTTTCAAGCCAATTTCTATTGTTTCTTAAAGCATTTCTAATTTTGTACCTTAATGGAAGTGTATTACTGATTCTAGGTGGTGAAAGTTACATGCATATTCACGAATTCCAAAAAACCTCAGGGTGCTTGAAAACGTACAGTAAAAATTTAAGTTCTGCCAGAATAGTCTTTTTTATTCACTCCAGACATCATGATATCCTCCCTCCAACCTTTTTGAATTTCTTTAACCAGAGTTCCAAATCATTGCCCAGCTCGCATGGTGCTGAACAGCTGTGTCAATTTTAGTGCCATGACATTAATTCCAGACTAAGCTATCATCTTCCTTCCACTCACGCTTTCCAGATCGACTAACACACGACATCCTGTTTTCCCTTGTGTCTGTATTAAGTGCTCAGGCCACGCGTTCTGATAGGTAGTGCCACGTATAGCCATATTTATTGTGACAGTTAAATTACAACCTTGTAGTGCAGTCATCCTTCACTTTGCACAGCTCCAAATCTGGACTCAGGGTTCACACGAGCACATGCACATACTACCTCTCATGGTGGAGACTTTCCTTGTGATGAAATACAATGAACTTTCCATGCGAGGCATTGTTGTGTGAATGCTATGAAAATCATTAATCTTAATCAGTTTTGTTTTGTAGTAAAAATTATGGAAGCATTTCTGCCTCAGAATGGGAAACATTTAATTGTATTTTTTAAAAGAATAATTGCAGCATTATATTTCATAATATGCAACTTTATATATCACAGTTGAGATTATTTATTGTATTTGCGACTTTATACTATATCTCAATGTGCAACTTAAAGCAATTTTTTCTCATGTTGTGACTTTCTTGCAATTGTGACCTTACGTCTCATATACTGTAACGTGCAACTTTATATCCAATTATTATGACTATTTCTTGTAATTGCGACTCAGTGCATTATTTCTAAACGTGCTTCATTCGTGAAGATTTTTCTCATATTGTGCAACTATATGTTTCACAATTGCAACTATTCCTCATATTGTGCAACTTTTTTGTACAATTGCAGTTTTTCAGTTCTCACAATTGTGCCCTTTTTAAAATGAATTCAAAGGTAAATGAAGATTTTATGAGTGCTACATTTTCAATTTTGTCTTAAAATAAGATTAAAGATTTTAAAAACTAAATTTAGCTTTTTTACAGTTTTCTTAAATTTGTGCTTAAATTGAAGTGAATAAATAAAAATACATTATACAAGATATATTCGCTGATAATAAGTCCCTATCTTATGTAAATATATCTTGTTTTAAAATTGAAGTGAATAAATAAAAATACATTATACAAGATATATTCGCTGATAATAAGTCCCTATCTTATGTAAATATATCTTGTTTTAAAGATGTTTAAAGTAAGGATGTGCAAGACTAGTTGACTAAACTTGCTGCTAGTCGACATTAGAAATACTAGACGTTTACGTTATTTTTTTGCACATTTGTTTTTCTCTGTATTTTTTTAAAAAAAAGGCTATATTCAAAATTACTGTCATGTTAATATTACATTTTAAAACGTACTTCTTGAGTGGAAAACAAAATCATTTATTTTTACCTCAGACTTTCATTTTCTCTGTGTCACTCGAAGTGGACTCAGAGAAATGTCCACTTGGAAGATGAGCCATATGAAATTATGAATTCCACAAAATTTTTCAGTTTTTGTCTATGTCAGGCTTACCTAGAGGTTGTGAGGCACAATTCTGGTATGAAATTTTATAATGGTTTAATGGGGAATCAATATAAATTAAACTTACTTGACAATAACAGATACAGGAGAATCAAGCATTAATGAAATTAGTCAAAATAAGACACAAATGTCTCATGACACTGGCCTTGGCTGTCCACAGAAGCATGAGTAAGCTCATAAGCCCACTTCTTTTCACTCACTCTGTTCTCTCTCTCCCTCTCTCTCTTGTCATTTCTTGCCCCTTTTAAATTTATTTACTTTCTATTGCTATTCCTTCAGAGAGGCACTTGTTCTTAGTGCTCTTAGACCCGCCGCTGATGCCTGAGTTTTAAAGGGGTCATAGAATGGGTACAGAAAAGATCATTTTTATGTTTATTTGGTTTAATGCAATGTGTTTACCTGGTTTAAATAAATAAAAAAAAAACGCTCTATTTTTCACATAATTTACATTATTTTATCTCCTCTAAGCCCCGCCTTTCTGAAACGGGTCGATTTTGACACAATTCACCTATGAAAATCATCGAGGTGTGCTCTGATTGGCCAGCTGTATCATGTGTTGTGATTGGCCGATTACTCTAAGTGTGTGTCGGAAATGTTACGCCCCTTACCATATGTGGAATATCAGCCTCCTGAGCAATTAACAGGAGATAATGTCGACTGTACTACCTTATCAATTCGAGCCCGAATCTGATCCAGAAAATGCAGAAGACCAAGCTGATCAGTCAACTCGGCCAGCGCGACTTGATCAGAACATAGCAGATTGGTAAGGTTTTACTTTACAAATAACTATTACACCGTGTCTACACCTGACGCGACATTCGTCGCAATGCAACAGCTAAAGTCTGTGAACACTAGACGCGACAAAGCGACCATTGAAAATCATTTGAAATTTGTGTCAACATGTCATAAATATAACGCAGCAGCAGTTTTCTGTCGGACATTTGTGGCGTCGCGCCGCTCGCGTCCGGTGTAGACTAATGTTATATGTAGTCACTTCAGTATACTGTATATATGACGTTATAAGGTTCATAAAACAATCCTCGCTGAAGTGCGCAGCACAAACTCGAATATTTGGGTTGTACTGCTCTGGGACAGTGTTGAAAATAAAACGCAGCCACAGATCTCTTCTTATTTGCTCTTTTGGTAGGCCAAACAGAGAGCTTTTTCTTTCGCATCCAAACACACAGCGTCCCCATGACATGGCGCCGGCGCACAAGACAACATACAGCGAGAAAGGAACGCCCTCTTTCTTTGCGTATTCCTTTGGGCGGTGTTAGGCAAATCTCCCAAAATGCTGACGTAGATAACTGGGGGTGTGTTTGAACGAGCCGTTTTAGGGGGGTGTGGCAGACTTCTAACTTTAATAAAGAATATCTCTTTGGATTTGAGACTTTAGTCTTTGCAACTTTACAGATCTTCTTTATGCACCAAGAGCTTGTAACAGTCCAAAGAGAAAGGAAAACTTGAAAACTCATTCTAGGACCCCTTTAATGAACAAGACTTTGTTACTTACTGCCTGACGACTAAGTGCCACTGAGGGGAAAATAGGCGGTGGAGAGATGGATATTTCAGAGTACAATATGAGGAACTGTGGTGTAAAAAGTATAAACAGGTTAATGAAGTCAAATAGTAAGTGGAAAGTAGAAAACCCAGTGATTTAAAAGAAAAAAAGAACATGGTTAGAGGAAGTTATTTAGAACCTGGTGAAAAGACCAACTACCACTGTGCACTGCAAATCCCCCGCATGTACTACAGAGACAAAAGGAACATCTAGAAAAGAAGCAGAAGAAAGAAAAAGCAGTTAAAAGAAACAGTCTTGGTTCTGCCGTCTCAGTGGGAGAACTTCACCACGTCATGATCCTTTTTCTTACCTTCAGCTAACAAGCCAGCATGGTGATCTCTCTCTTTCAGCCCAGACGGTATTGTGGGTAAATGGGTAGCACGAGGATGTGGGGATTTGTGTTTGTACTACACCTCGAAATGTGTCCTCGGATTGTCCCATCACGTACCAAGTGACAGGTTGTCAAATGACTCATCAGCCAAATAGAAATCCTCCCTTTTGATTTTTTTCTGATTATTTGAAGCAAACCTTCTTGACCTTTTTCTGCTCAGAACAGATAAAGCAGATAAAGTCTTATGTTGTCAAGAAGCAATACTGAAATTTAGGACAAATAATCTTCTCTGACAAGCAGGAGCGGCAAACTACTTTAGCATTACTTTTTGGTTATATATTACTTTATATATATGTATATAAACGTGTGTGTGTGTGTGTGTGTGTGTTCTCTATAGATAAATAGATGTTTAATAATTCAGTTAAAACTTTGCAAATTTACCCACCATGGGTTCAGAAGTTTTAAACTGAGGTAAATTGCCTCTGTCTCAGCCATCAATCAATGTGTTTTCAAATGTTCTTTTTTAAATGTATTTAATAGCCAGATTCCAAATGAAGAACTACCATGAATCTGTAAGAGATTGTTGTAAATGAAACATGATGAAATATGTCAGAAGTCAGAGTCTACTCCATTGAAACACTTGATTCAATCAGTTTTTCTGCAATTCTCATATTGCTTCTTAAATATTTATATATAAGTGAATACTTTGCAAAAAAATGTAAAATCTATTCTTTACTGTATAACCAGTATCAATATTTTTGCGTATCGTCTTTTTTCTGTTATTTCCCATGACTGATGGGACTATAGGTGCCTCATAAGAGATGTCCAAGTACATACATACTTTTTTAAATTGATTTTTCAACATTTGTGATGCTATGATTCATCTCAGAGTTGGTTGGCATGGTTCATGGCTTTGAACTCTTTATTGAAGAATTTTCTGAAATCCATATTGAGAAAAAGAATAGGAAAATTACTTTCTGTACAGAAGCTGCTGAAAGGAAAGCACACTGTTGCAAAGTGTCCCTTTTTAGGGCTTGCACACTGAATCCTTGGTTCTTGCATCCATTTAATCATCTAAAGCCATCTTTACACTGTGAAGCTATGTGTCTTTTGTGTGCATAACAAGTGTTATCCATTCAGTCTGTTATCTAATTTTTATGTGGTATTTCATTTTTGAGAAACCAAAGCCTGAAACCTAAGCATTCAAGAGCAAAGTGACTGCACTGGTGTTTCCTTCGGGAAATGCAAATTTACTTCAGATCCTGGAAGCCAGTCAAATTGGAGCGTGTGAAAATTGCTTGGCCAATAAATGCCATTCAGATTCTGACTTCATCTGCCCTGTTAAAAGTCTGTAAATCTATTGTGTCTTTGGAAGTTCAACTGAACTTCTGTCGACTTGAACTGACACAAATGATCTTGGTTTCTGCCTCTCTCAGCCAAATAAAAATTAAACCAACCAAAGAACTTGGCAAGCAACTCTAATGTAAGATGACAAGCCAAGTGCTCAAAACAAACCCTTTAATTGTTGGCTTTTTTCAGGCTTATGGTCTCTTACACATGTTCTTTTACCTTATTAACAATCTGTATCCGTCCGAACAATCAACCTACTGGCCTCATTTCCCCAAGGTTTAAACCTCAATTCAAACTTTAAACAGCTCCTTCAGTGCAGATGGCACAATACAAAGTTCCCTTATCAAAAGCTACTCTCGATGCTGCGCTCAAAAGCGCTATTGAGAACATTCTTTGTTCGACCGGTTGTTGAAGCACGTGTGTCAAACACGCCAAGAATTGGCTTAAATAACCTCGGTAGGTGACGTCACTCGATTACGAACACCTGAGGGTTATAAATAGATGTGACGCGGAAACATCCTCAGGTCTTTTGTCTTCAAGGACCGCATTGTTGTGTGTGTGTGTGTGTGTGTGTGAGGAGAGAAGTGCGATATAAAGTTGAAACTAATAGTGAAACTAAAGTGAAAGTGAAACTATAGTTTAACTTATACAAAGCGCTGCTTTCCAGTAACGTAAGAATAAATAAAGCTAAGCAGGAAGCAGAGTAGAAGAAATATATAACTACTCACTATGGCTGATCAGGATAGGAGATGTTTGCCTCCTTGTCGGAGGCAGCTCTCTGACGACGATCGTCATGCTTTCTGTTTTGAGTGCTTGGGGGAAGAGCACGCGACCCTCGGGCTCGAGGGCGAATGCGAGCACTGCGATTTGTTGTCAATCGGGGTGCTTTGCTCGCAGCTCGCGTTTTTCAAAAGCTCGTGGGGATCGCGTGTCGATCTGGCCGAGGCGCGTGAGACAGACCCGCCCCTTTCTCTCGCGCTTTCGCCGGATCGTGAAGCCCTCGCGTCCGTTTCTCAAGCGCGCCTCGGCGCTTCTTCTGAACGGACCGAGGAGACTTCATCTCTTGCTTCTGGGGAGATGGAAAGTGCCACCTCAGAGCGCTCCTCTCGTGATGAGAGAGCATATGAAGAGCTACTCGAGGTGGTTACTCGGGCAGTCGAAAGATTACATCTAGACTGGCCGCAGGAGCAAGAGACCCCCAAGCGCTCGAAATTAGACGACAGACGGTGATCTCCATGACGAGGTAACTCGTTCATGGAATAAACCGTATTCATCCCGTGTTTTTGTGCCATCGACGTCGATCTACTCGACTATCGTTGATGCAAAGGCACGGGGCTATATGGTGATGCCCCAGATCGAAGAGACGCTCGCGGGCTATCTCTCTCCTGTGAGCTCATCATCACTGAAGAAAGCAACTCTCCCCACCAAGCCATGCAGAATAACATCTTCACTGGTGGGGAAAGCCTTTCAAGCAGCGGGTCAGGCTGGTACTGCTTTGCACACTATGGCGGTTTTGCAGGCGTACCAGGCTGACCTGCTCAAAGACTTGAGCACAGGCAGGTCTATCGATGAAGAGGCGTTTTTAGAACTGCGCCGGGCCACAGATCTCTCTCTCCGTGCGACCAAGCAGACGGCCCGTGCCATCGGCCGTTCTATGGCTGCCCATGGAGAGACATCTGTGGCTGAACCTCACGGGCATCAAGGAGAGGGATCAATCTTTCCTTCTTGATGCCCCCGACTCGCCTTCCGGCCTATTTGGCGATGCTGTTAACTCAGTCGCCACTAGGTTTTGGGAGGCGAAGCGCTACGAAGAAGTGTTCGTGAGGTTTCTCCCCGCCGTGCTCAAGCGTCGGGACTGTCGGCCACCCAGTCCCGACCAGGTTCGGTTTCTCTGAGGCGAGAAGCCCAGAAGGAGAGTGTGCGCCCCCTCGAAGAGACTGGGGAGCGGCTCGCCGCACTTCTCAATCCGCCTCGAAGAGACCGGATCTGCGGAGCATCATCTCCGCTAAGAAAAAGTCCTGAGGCTGGTGCGCCCAGGACCGTGGGGGTGTGCCCCTCCGGGAGGGGCGCGGAAAAGTTCCAACAGAAAATAGAGGCCCCTTCCTGGCACCCTCAGGGGCCCGCTGTACAATCTCTGCCGCCACTGGTGTTTCGGGGAGCAGCGGCCTCCAGCGATATGTTGCGTGTTCGGTTTCTTCCTGCCACGTTTCAGGACACTGGACATCTAACATCCCCCCATCAAAGCGAAGTGTCAAAACTAGTGCCCCTTTCAGAGAAGCTGGCAGCGTGGAAGCTACTGCCAAATATCTCTCCGTGGGTAGAAAGGACTGTAGAGAAAGGCTACAGGATTCAGTTTGCATATCGGCCTCCGCATTTCAACGGCGTGGTCTCCACTTCCGTGAAACCGGAACGAGTGCATTTGTTGACACAGGAATTGCAAGCTTTGCTGGACAAAGGGGCTATAGAACGTGTTCCCCTGCCAGACAGAGAGTCAGGCTATT
The DNA here is from genome assembly GCA_021397915.2 of Tor tambroides. Lineage (NCBI taxonomy): Eukaryota > Metazoa > Chordata > Actinopteri > Cypriniformes > Cyprinidae > Tor > Tor tambroides. The sequence continues at coordinate 45,657 of JAFVLL020022964.1, read as the reverse complement.
ACAGCTGGTATTTTCTGGTGCCCAAGAAAGATGGGTTGCGTCCAATTTTAGATCTTCACGGGTTGAACCGCTACCTCAGAACTTACAAGTTCAAAATGTTGACAATCAAGATGATTGTGTCTCAGATCCAATCGGGGGATTGGTTCGTGACAATCAATCTCAAGGATGCATATTTTCACGTAGAAATCTTGCCACAACACAGGAAGTTCCTGAGGTTCGCTTTCGGGGGCGAAGCTTACCAGTATCGGGTTCTTCCGTTTGGCCTAGCTTTATCACCCCGCACGTACACGAAATGCATGGATGCAGCACTGGCTCCTCTGCGACTCCAGGGCATCCGCATTTTGAATTACATAGACGACTGGCTGATTCTGGCACAGTCTCAAGAGCTTGCGCTTCGACATCGGGATGTCGTCCTAGCTCATCTCGAATCTCTGGGGTTGAGACTCAACGCCAAGAAAAGCGTTCTCTCTCCTGCTCAGAGGACAACGTATTTGGGGGTTGTATGGGATTCGATCACGATGCAGGCACCTGCTGTCTCCTGCACGCGTCGAATCCATTCTAAACGCCCTAAAGAACATCAAGCTAGGCCAGATAATTACTGTTCATTACCTTCAGAGGGTTTTAGGTCTCATGGCAGCTGCATCCACGGTGATACCATTGGGCCTCCTGCACATGAGATCGTTTCAGTTGTGGCTCAGAGCCAGGGGATTTCATCCAAGGGCCAATCCCCAGAGGCAAATAAGGGTTACGCGCCAGGGGCTTCGTACCCTCTCTATGTGGTTCAGACCCCGGTTTCTGACTTTGGGTCCCACTCTAGGTCCGTGTTGTCGTCGCAAGATGCTAACGACAGACGCTTCCCTCACGGGCTGGGGTGCGGTCTTGGATGGCCGTCCAGCCCAAGGGATCTGGAGAGGCCATCTTCTCGATTGGCACATCAATTGCCTCGAAATGATGGCTCTATTTCGGGCCCTGAAATACTTCCTCCAGCAGTTGAGAGGCTACCATGTCCTAGTGCGGGTGGACAACACAGCGGTAGTCTCTTACATAAATCACCAGGGCGGACTGCGTTCGCGCCGCCTGAACAGGCTTGCGCAGCAGGTTCTGCTTTGGGCACAGGACAAGTTCCTGTCCCTCAGGGCGATTTACATCCCCGGACATATGAATATGGGAGCAGACTTGCTGTCCAGACAAGCTGTGACACATGGGGAATGGAAACTCCACCCCGAAATAGTCAGTCAAATTTGGGAAAGATTTTACGAAGCAGAGGTGGACCTCTTTGCTTCACAGGAGACAGCACAATGTCCCCTCTACTTCTCTCTGACTCCTCCAGCTCCCCTGGGTCTGGACGCTATGGCCCATTCGTGGCCCAGACAGCGTCTTTACGCATTTCCCCCGATCGCTCTGCTCCCGGGAGTCCTGGCCAAGGTCCGTCAACAGGGGTCTCGCCTCTTACTGATAGCGCCCCATTGGCCGACCAGAATATGGTTCTCAGATCTAATATCCCTCCTCGACGGCTCGCCGTGGGCGATTCCGGTCAGGAGAGATCTCCTATCTCAGGCACAGGGGACAGTATTTCATCCCCGGCCCGAGCTCTGGAACCTTCATGTCTGGCCCCTGAGGGGGACCAACTGAGAGATGCTGGGCTTCCAGCTGACGTAGTAGAGACTATTCTAAGCGCTAGGGCTCCCTCCACTAGAAGGAGTTATGCTTTCAAATGGCACATTTTCCAGAATTGGTGTATGGCACACCATGTAGACCCAGTTCACTGCCAAGTTGTTTCAGTGCTGGAGTTCCTGCAAGAGAAATTGTCCTCAGGCACATGTCCTGGTACTCTGAGAGTCTATGTGGCCGCCATTTCGGCTTGCCATGTTCTCATTGACGGGGTTTCTGTGGGAAAGCACCCTCTAGTTGCCCGCTTCATTCGGGGAGCTAAGCGGTTGAGGCCGCCCACCAGAGCGACAGTCCCTTCGTGGGACTTAGCTATTGTGCTCGAGGGTCTGGTCATGACCCCTTTTGAACCACTAGAGTCAGCGCCTATCAGGTTTCTGACTCTAAAGATGGTTTTTTTAATGGCCATTACTTCTCTTAAGAGAATTGGGGATTTGCAGGCTCTGTCAATCTCGCCATCCTGCCTAGACTTTGCCCCTGGGCTGGTCAAAGTTATTTTGCATCCTCACCCGAATTATCTTCCGAAAGTTCCATTCTCGACCATGAATCCGGTCGTTCTTGAAGCTTTCTGCCCTCCGCCGTTCACGACACCGGAGCAGGAAAGACTTCACTTACTGTGTCCAGTACGTGCTCTTCAAATCTACGTCCACGAAACATACTGTATCGCATTGGGTGAAGGATGCTATTGCCCTAGCCTATGAGGCGCGTGGTCAAGCTTCGCCTCTAGGAGTTAGGGCCCATTCAACCAGGGGGGTTGCATCTTCTATGGCTTTGGCAAGAGGTGTCCCCTTGCAGCAAGTGTGTGATGCGGCGGGTTGGTCCTCTCCGCACACATTTGTTAGATTCTATAGTTTGGATGTTCATGCTACTCCGGGCTCGCATGTCCTTGAGTCGACATCCCAGAGCCATGTCTGAGACCTCTTCAATGTTTGTGCACACACTACACAACGTTGGGGGTCCAGACACTTCCAGTGCGGCGGCGTTGGTATTCTCGTTCCCAATAGCGCTTTTGAGCGCAGCATCGAGAGTAGCTTTTGATAAGGGAACGTCTCGGGTTACTTGACTGTAACCCTGTTCCCTGAAAAAGCGGGAACGAGATGCTGCGCCTCAATGCCGCACTGTAAGCGTGACTGGACGTCCTTTCAGACAAAAGTTTGACCTGAGGATGTTTCAGCGTCTGCATCATTTATAACCCTCAGGTGTTCGTAATCAGTGACGTCACCTACCGAGGTGGCCCCAAGCCAATTCTTGGCGTGTTTGACACACGTGCTTCAACAACCGGTCAAACAAAGAATGTTCTCAATAGCGCTTTTGAGCGCAGCATCTCGTTCCCGCTTTTTCAGGGAACAGGGTTACAGTCAAGTAACCCGAGACGTTCTTCACACATCAAGCATTGCAAATAGAAAAAAAATCAACAGCAAGTAATGGATGAATAGTTGGCTGGATGGAGAAGTAAGTAAAAATTAAGTATTGTAATAGAGATAAAATATGTAGTACACATACACAGTTCATAAGTAAGTGTCACATTTCTAAGATGAGTAATGAAGACATTGAATGCTATGCTCAAGAGTCTTTTACCGATATCGACAGACTGAGATAGCTGGGAGTCTGTTCAATAGGTATTATGCAAACTTAAACCTTCATCCCTGGTAAATATACATTTATATCCTTGAAAAGTAACAGGCCAGTAAAGACTGTAACTACTGGGAATGTGTCTCATAAGCATATTGGATATGCATTTATGTGTAAGAACACTGAGGGCACACCATAAACATTTCAAATCAAGTCTAAAATTTATGGGAAGCCAAATAAGCGATTTCATGTATAAAACCAATGTAATGTATGCTGTGTTGCTGTTCTTAGTCAGCACTTACGGATAATTTGCAGTCTAGTCAGGCTATTCAAGAGAAGAACAGACAGGAGAGTATTACAGTACTGCAGTGTGTTAACCCATTTAGGCCTAAAACGCCTTAAACGTCTTAAAGGTAAACACACACAGATGTGTGATCAGGTTTTAATGGGTTAATGCTAGCACTTCTAAAGCCATATGATAGCTTTGTGTAAGTAACAGACTGATATTTAAGTCGTTTTTCATTAAAAACCTTGATTTCTGCCATTGTCACCACTCCTGGCATTGCTCTACACATGAATCAGTTAAATCTGTGTGCTGTTTCTTCTCCTTTTTCTTATGTCAAGTGTGGTACACTTATGCCTGTATGCAGTTGTATTATGTTGTATTATGATTTAAATCATAATACAACATAAGATCATTTTATTCATCAGATATTAAAAGAAAAATCAAGGAACTTCTTATTTGATTCACAAGATAAAAGCTGAAATATGTAGCTGTCAGTCATGGACTGTTGTATGTGTTTTCTTTTACCATGTGCTCTGTGTGACCTAGTTTTCCCTCATGTTTGATTGTATCATCATCTCCAGGTGTGTCTAGTCGTTATCCTCATTTACGTCCCCGATATAAGTTGCATTCTATTCAGTGTTTCTTCGTCCGGTCTCATCGATTTTTTTAACTGTCCAGACCACACAAGACTGTTTGTGGAAATCGCCAACTTTACCCACTACCTGGACTACTGTCTCTGCACCTTCTACAAGACCAGCCTGAACGACGAGTGCAGAGCGCGGTTGTCCGGAGATGGCCCTTGGGGAAATTTCACCGCCTTTGTGGAGTGGGTGCTGTGTCCTGTGGATCGCTGCTGACCGTGAACTTCGCAGACGATGACACCAGCCTCACTTCTGACTCAGAGCCCAGCCCACCATCACCCCGAGCCACAGAGCTGTCAGCCCGAGCCCACTGCGGACGGAGAGCCAGAGCCCAGCGCGACCGACGAGCCATCGCCAAGTGGAGCGACAGTGCTGAGGATCGCCCCGGAGCTAGAGCCAATCATGTCCGATCAGGTGCGAGAGCCGGCTACATCGCTACATAGGGTGCTAAGGAAAGCCCCGCCCACTGCACCGCCACTGAGGGTGAGCAGTCGCAGGATTCTGAGGACTTAATAGATTGGGATACTTATGCAGACATGCTGGTTCTGCTTCCGCTTTCATCTGAACTTTCTAGCTACCCTGAATTACCTACCTACCTGGATTTCCCACCCACCCTCCCTCTTCTACCACCTCCTATCATCCCTGCCACTTCAGCTCCACCACTGCTGCTTCCTGGCAGCCCCTCTGCTCACCCTCAGCCCACCATCTGTGTGGTGGGATCGCCGTGGGTCTGCCCGTCTCCATGGGCGTCGTGGCTGGAGGATCCCTTGTCTCCGCCTCCAGCCTCTGAGTCCTGGACTCCGCCTACGGCCTTGACCCAGGCGCTCCACCTCGGCTCCTGGCTCCTCGTCTCCACCATCGCCGTCGGCCCACCAGCTCCACAGGGCTCCCTCGTCCCTCCGGCTCCGCCTTGGTCAGTGGTGTCCCTCCATTGCCTCAGGACTCTGCGCCTTGTCGCTCCACCCCCTCCGGCTCCGCCGTGGACCTCCGGATCTCCGCCTCGGGCGCCAGAGCCCTCGGCTCCACCCTGGCCCTCCGGATCCTCAGCTTCGCCCGTGCTCACTTCGGCTCTCCTAAAACCCTCCGCCTCGGGCTCCACCACCACCTGCTCCGCCGCCATCGATCAGCCCCTGGAGTCGTCAGCCTTCCTCCACCATGGCTCCCTCCCTCAGGTGGCTTCCACGTGGGCCGCCATCATGTGTGGCCTGGGTCTCGCCCTGGCTCCTCCTGCTCCAAGTCCCTACTGTCTCCACCCTGGCTTCTTCCTCCATCACCACCCTGACTCTGCAGATCATCCTCCTCCCAGGTCATCCGGCCACCCCGGGTTCCTCCTCCTGCTATTTGTGTCAACCTTTCGCCATCCCTCCTTCTCCTTCCCTTTCTACGGCGCGGTCGCGCCTTCCCGGAAGGGCGAACTGTCATAGTCATGGACTGTTTGTGTTTTCTTTTCCCATGTGCTCCGTGTGACCAAGATTTCCCTCATGTTTGATTGTGTCATCATGTCCAGGTGTGTCTAGTAGTTATCCTCATTTACATCCCCCATATAGTTGCATTCTGTTCAGTGTGTTTCTTCGTCCAGGTCTCTTCGATGCATGTTTGCTACCCTCCTATTATGGATTACTACCTATTCTGGATTATTAAAGACTGTTTATCATTACTCTTCATCGTGGGGCGCAACTCCTGCACCACACCGTGACAGTGAGCAAGAAAATTATGACTTTTTTTAATGATTTTTTTGAACTGTCCATGTTTAAATCTAATTTCACCAATCTGTTGGCACGTGTTTGAGAGAGAAATGTTAGCGCTTTGACACAGTTTTTTTTTAGATCATGTGGGTGTCAACATACACAGGATTCAAAACTAAGTCTTTTAATGAAGGATAATGGTTGATAATGGTTATTGTTTTCATAAAGGTTAGAACAAGTGATTCATTATTAGCTCTACACCTTACAAGCAGGAAACACAAAAGCCCTTGACATTTATTAAGCCCATACTAGTAGAAAAATTAATTGTCTATTCATCAAACATTGGAGGCAGTGGGAAGCTATTAAAGGTTGTTAGACATTTAGCATTACTGCACCCCCCATTCTTTTACATGCCTATTAATGTGAGTACCTCAATAGATCTGATTTTCGAATGTGCCTTCCTGCTTTGAAATTAAAAAATAAAATGTTATACATGCTGGCTATGGCAATGGCATAATGTAAGCTTCATAATTAAAGTTATCTGGTTGTTAATGAAAGAAGAACAGTTATGGCTGCTTGTACAACTGAAGTGGGCTATAAGCAGGACATACATCAGGCATCACCCTGTTTTATGTCTCACAAATTTAATCTCCCGTATCTAGAAACACATATTGTTACCTCACAAAGCTGAGTATGTCAACATGTTATTGCCCTGTAGGTGTGCCGAATACAAGTGGGCAGAGCAGATACAGTGACTAAAGCTAAACTGCAATACAGCCACTTTTGAGTTCGAGGCATGTTCTTATTTAGGTCAGAATTGATTTGAACTCAAAATGCCTCACATTTAAAGCTGCAGATTTCCATCCCTCAAGCAGCTAATTTAGCAAAACATTAGATAAAACCCATCTAGTGTAGAAAATATGCACTGTAATTTGCACTTTAAATCTCTGAGACAGCCTCTGTCTGCACGCATAATCCATAAATGCTGTAAGCAGTAGGTTACTGTTTTAAGCAGCACCATTGCTTCATATTTTGTCTTAAATCTTGATTTGCATTTACATACTTTTACATATGTATTTTACATTTTCACTTGTGTTATGTATGTCTAACAAATGTGGTCAGTTAGTTATTTTATTTTGTTCATTTATTTTAATAGTAACTAAATCACAAACTGTACTTGCATGCCCTTTAAAGATTAAGTTGGCCTAAAAAACAGTTATTAGTCTTTTTTTAAAAAAAGTCATGTTCACACTTTAGACCAACTGAAATCATACCTCTCTGAGTTTTGCTGTGTTGGACATGCACCTTTGCGTGGGCACATTTAATGCATGACATATTTAATCATTAAAATGTTCGATGGCACCATAATTTATTTTCCCTTGGTTGTATTTACCAACTCTGACATTTTTTAAAACATTTTTTTCATATGTTTAAAAGATTCACTCCCTATTGGTATACGCCACAATCACATCACTGCTCATTTGCATAAAGTTAATCTTTTCTCATCTAATCATTACATAAGCCATGGTCGCTCATAGCACAGGAAAACACTAAATTTAAATGAAAATAAATGACTTCATGCAGCAAATGAGTAGGGCTGGGTATCGAGTTCGATACTTTTAAGGCACCGACCGAATTGCCTCGATACCACCGAGTATCGAAAAACGTCTTGTCGTTCGGTACCAAATTTCGATACCTAAGGGGTTAATCTCATCAACGTCAGTGAGGCAATAAGCCTGCAGCACTAGGTGTGTTTGACTAGAAGCGACGCGGCACAGATTGGTCAGTGTTTGACATCCGCGAGGGTGATTCGAAAGCACACGGATCAGTCTGCTCTCTATATCGCGCGGTGACTACACACTCGACTGAAGTGCGCTTGATGCTCGCAGTGATTTCAGCGTCTGCCGTCTCACTAAATGAGGACATAAACACATGAACAACACCTCCAGAACTGCTCTGAGAGTCACTTCATGAGCATTTTACCATTTGATTTGAGAAAACTAGCGTCATATCATACACACACAGAACTGTGAAGGTATTCACGGCAACCCGTCAAAATAAAAGCTCGGTTTAACTTGAAGACACTGCAGCAGAAATATATTACTATTGTGTGTACATACTGCTACTACTAGGCTACTATTAAAATTATTAAAACTTTATTTTTTTTAGTAATGATCACACAATATTTCTTCCATGTTTTAATTTTAATAGTAAAGCCCCTTTGTTTGCCAAAATAAATAAACTTTTAATTAATTTTCAGTAATTTAAAGATAAATTGTTTTATGCCTTCATTTGAAAACCAGATACAGAACACAGAATTTCTTAGCCTTATGAAATGTTTTATTTTTCCTATTTTAAGAATAAATTTGAATAAACTAAGTTGTTTTTATGCATTCAAATAATTAGACATACTACACCAGAATTTAATAACAATAAAACACATGGTGAAAGAAAATAAAACACCCATTTATGAAAGTGGATAAAGGTTTTCAATTTCTTGAAGTCTTTAACAACCTAGAATAAATGAATAGAAATGATGATTGTGTCTGAGCTGTGCGTTTTAAAACGAACACGCACGAGTGTAAACGTAGCTGAAAACTTTATTAAAATTATTTGCACTGATTTATTGTGTTGGATATATTGTGCAGTGGCTCAGGAGATGAGTCTGAGTCTGTATAAATGTCAACAAGCTGAAAAAAATAAAACCAAAGTTTTCTGAGATAATGTAATCTTGTTAAAACTGATTTCATAAAATTGGTATCGAAAAAGTATCGTTCAGGAATCGGTATCGAACTCAAGGTATCGGTATCGGTATCGATATCGAAAATTTTTGAACGATACCCAGCCCTACAAATGAGTCACTTCTTGTCACAGCAGATCCCTGTCAGTGTGAATGGCTCTTTGAAACGAATAGTTCCAATTCTAATTCTGATTACCGAGCTGTGCTTTGAGTAGTTTGATGCAAATTACTTTCTAAACACCCGATTCAACTCATCATCTCATTAGTTTAGCTCTTGATCTCATCTAGGGGTCAAATAAAGGACACGTCCAACATGTGCAGTCTTAGGGGACGCCCTGGACCAAGATTAAGAAACAGTCGCATGGACTGAGGAAATGTAACAGTGCATTGTGGGAAACAATCCGAGTGTCCTGGATTTAGTTTTAGCTCTATTGCTTTAAGCAGTGTTGTTTCTCTTGTGTCAGTCCAGGTTAGTTTTTAATGCAGAGTCCCTTTTGTCTGTAGCACCTTTCCACTCATCCTCAAACCCCACTAATGAGCCAGATTACATAAGCGCACAAGTTTCTGAACGCAAATGACATTCTAAACAAACGTAAACAATAATGAACACCCAGGTTGGGATGGAGACAGACTCATTATCATGTTCTCTGCCTCAGGGATTGTAGATGACAAGGCCTGCTTCTGTAGGAGTTGTGCATATGCATGTATGTTTTCTGTACTGCATAAGCAATGATTAAGGAAATTACTGTCTAGTTTTGCAGTTTAAAATATGTCCTTAAAACAAGATCATTTAAGTTTGAATTCTTACAGCTATTGCCAAATAGTTTTTTCTTGCTTTAAAACTGTTACAATTATATTTTCATCTAATAATTAAGAATTAATTAAGAATAGCCAATTGTGTGGGAAAATTAGTAATTCAAGATATATTCCCTAAAAACATATATCCTTATGTAATATAATAATAATTGATTCTTGTGTTCAAAAACTTTTTTCAAATCAGATTAATTCAGAATATTTCTGAGAAAATATTACCCATATTTATAAATATTATACATATTTATATATTTTTAAAATATTTTGCCGTTTGTATAGTTTTGCAGTTTGTGTGAGATTTCCTGTGCCAGATCTGCACTTCATCTAAAACAAAATACATCTATATCATGTACTTCTTCATGTAGGCCTGACATCATCTGGTTCCTTAGAGGGTGTGTATGTGTGTGTCATTGTGCTTATCTGCATGCATCAGTGTCAGACAGACAGGCTCTCCTTCTTGCGACCAAGGAGAAGCAATTTTCTTGCATGTTACGTCGCAAATCAAAGATCTTCATAGTAATTGAATATGTGCTGATCCCGATCGTGCAGCTCACTGTAGGGGACTGGGAAGTGGGGGTCTCCTCTGCGTGTGTCTGTGTGAGATAGCATATGAACAGTAATGAGAGCAGACTCTGAGCTGGCTCGCGCTGAACCGATCATGCTGCTCTCCATTTGGGCTGAGAGATGGAGGAGATTTAACCTCCAAACAATGAGATTTAAACAAAAGCTTTTCAACTCATCCACAGAGATGCCTCATGCATTTTTTTATAACTGTTCACAGAAGAAGAATGTTGTTGCATTATTCATGGGAAAACTACATCTCAGCTGTATCAAGAATATGAAAGACAGTTCTAGGCTGCCTAAGTGTGGCGCCTGCTGTTTGAAAAGTGGCTATTCTTCAGTAAACAGGCAAAATAAGGGCCACAATGAGATGATGTAAAATGTAAAAACTTGTCTTGTAACCAACTACGTTGTGAAATTATGATGGAGAATGAGAATCACATTTTCTCCTCTTTAAACTGGTGACTTGGGACATTCAGACAGATATTCAAAACTGCATATCCCTCCCTAAAGACCTCAAGTCCTCCTTTTGTGTGATGTAACACCAAGATCAGTCAACCAGTACATATTGTCAGTTCACGAGGGATCAAAATGTGGAACGGTTACAGTATATTGCCATTGGCAACCAGTGAGAACTGAAGGTTCTGTGCAGAAAGTTCCCTTAAGAACAGCACGACTTGCTCTTGTTCTTCTCCGACACGCTGTCTGTCTTGCTGCGTGGGTCAACATCACGGTCGTGCTGGTCTTTTATCAGTCATGTTGGTAGTTCTGTGAGGCTCGGGCATTTGTTTCTGTCTGTCAAGGTTATCTTTGAGTAGGTTTTGAGAGCGTTTGCTGTGCTTCAGCTGAAGATAATGAGCTTGGAATAGTGTAGGTGTAAGTTTTCCAGACAGTCTGATTTTTCATCAGAAAAATTTGGTTCCTGTTATATAAACTTGTCCTCTCATCTTCTCTTTACATGTAAAATGCAGTGTGCACATGTACAGCTGTGCTTACACGTTTACATACTGTAGATAATTACACTGGTTATACTGTATACAAGTTTACATACTCTTGGTTTATAATATTATGTGCTGCCTCATTGACTATTTACAGCTTTTGGTACTCAACTGCACCGAGTGCCAAAGGTGGACCTCAACATCACTGAGCCACTGTGGGGCAGACCTCAAATATGTAGGGCATGCTGGGAAAAACAGAGACATTACAAGAGTTAGGGTATTCACAGAAGGCTACAGACAGTCACTGATACACCATATTAAGAACAATATAGCAGATGTGATCAACTAAGGATTATTATTATTAATAAATATTAATTTGTATTTATTTACAGTATAATGTTATTGCATTATATTATAATATTTTTTATTAATTTAATTTTTATAATTTAAATAAGAAAAATATTGTGAATAAGACAAAGGTGAATGCAGTTTTGCTGTTGCTCTGTTAAATGTATTATTATTATTATTATTCAATACAATGTTTTATTTTACAGTACAATAGTATTATTGCAATAGTAATATTTCTTAATTTATTTAATTTGTATAATATAAATAAAATAAAAATATTGCTAATAATAATGCATTTACAGAACAGTATCAAAATTTCAATAATAACATTTATGCCATTTATGCTATTTGTTCTTTTTTGCTAAGTTAAACCATACAGTACAATAGTATTATTTCAATAGTAATATTCCTAAATTGATTTAATTTGTATAATATAAAATAAAAATATATATATTGTTGTAAATAATAATTGTTGTGAATAATAATAATTATTATTATAAATTTTACAGAGCAATATCAAAATTACAATAATAATATTTAAGTCTTTATTTTTTTTGTTTTCAAATGTTAAACCATAGAGCTTTTGGTGGAAAACCACAGAAAACAGATTTATAAATAATCCATATATAATCTAATTTATATAATAAATTTACCAATTGGAAATGAAAAAATAAATCTAATACAAATTATGTTTTTGGGGGGTAAATAAATAAGTACATACGTACGTACACACACACACACATCTCATTTTATAACTGACATTTTATATGGACATTTAGATTTTTCCTTGTTTAAAATGGAAAACATGTTAATAAGCAACTTGCATATTTTGATGAGGTGTGCAACTTTCAAGCATAACCGTACCCATATATGTAACATGTTGTAATGCTTGTATGTCTGACGTGTCTTGCTGAAACATTAATGGGCGTTTACCTCAGATGTGGGCCCTCTTTGTGATTGAGTGGTCCCTGCAGGAGGGCCACTAACAGCCAGTCTAGAGATGAAAGCTTGTCACTCACATCTCTCAACAATGACAGGTCACAATTAGTGTGCAGCTTCCAGCAAAACCACAGAGGAGCCCAAGTGAATGACACACACATGAATCCACACACAAAACCTCCATAAGTCCGACTCACAATCAACACAAACACGTGTACATGTCGCCTAATATATAAGCCTCCTCCCCTCATTTTTCTCTCTCTCAGTGAGCTGAGAAGGAGCTGCTTAATCCCGGCATGATTTATTTGAATATGGATCTTCTATACCTCAGCACAGAGGCCTGAGAGCAATTACTCCTGAACAAAAACTTTCCCCGAGCTGTCACACATCATCCCCGCAAGCGCAACACCAAGCGGCCAGAGCAATTTATTTGCCTTCTGCATCAGAGATACTGACACTGCAGTCATTCCGGTGTATGAAAAGTGTGTTCTTCACATATCACTTCATTTGAACACTACACACTTTATTGTTTGACACCCGATACAGATTGCATTACAGATATTGTGAAAATAATGAAACCTTTTCATTTGATCACCTGGTTTATGAAACCAATAGCTATTTTGAAGCGCCGGCAGTCGGTGGTTTGATGGGCACAGTCACACATGTCACGGAGACAAAACCAATTTGATCACGTAAAATCTCAGCCGCAAGTCATGAGGTTAATTTGATGTAACCGATTTAAAGTGCCAGTGCTGAGATGATGGATGCTGAAGCTCTGACAGAGACGTAGAATGCTGAATTAAGCATGCTATCCATCTTGCAAGGGTCGACAGTGTCGTCATGACCCCCTGGAGAGATCCTTGACACAGAACTGCCCTTCAGAGCAAAAGGGATATTCCAATGAGAGCTTCCAGAGGTAAATAGAAGTTACAGAAGGCGGGAAGCTTCAGATGGAATGGAACACCTGTTGAGCTGAACTAAAATATATGTTGACTTAAAAGATAAAATATTAAGCAGCACAACATTGATAATAATAATAAACATTTTTTGAGCATCAAATCAGCATATTAGAATGATTTCTGAAGCATCATGTGACACTTAAGATTGGAGTAATGATGCTGAAAATTCAGCTTTGCTATCACAGGGATAAATTAGGTTTTAAAATATATTAAAATAGAAAACAGTTTTAAAATTTTAAATAATTTATTTTTGATAAAAATTAATGCAGCTTTAGGAGAATAAGAGACTTCTTTCAAAAACAAATCTTACTGATCCAAACCGATCCATTGTTTATTATTTTTATATTATTTTTAAATAGTAATACTAATAAAAAACAGTTTTTATAATTAATGTTTAAAATACAGATATAAACACTATTATAAACACTATTATAAAGTATAAGATTATTTTATAATAATCATAATAATATTATATTGATATAACAATATTTGGTTGCACATTTTTTTTTATTTTACGGTATGTGCACTTACTTAAGGGTAAGTTCAGGGTTAGTACCTAGTTATTACCCAATTATTGTAATTATTCTGTACATGCAGAACATGACTGTAAAATAAAGTGTTATAATATTTAATAATTTTCTATTAACTGTGCTGCAAGTTTATGCTACCTATTATTTAATAATTTTCTATTAACTGTGCTACAAGTTTATATATTTGATACCTCTGCATAAAAAGCACGACACATATTGTTAAATTAACTTTTTTGATAGTGTTTATTGTCTAGTGCTGCTTTATTGAGATATTGTCACTGAGATAGAGGTCATTGAACAACACACTTGAATTCCACAAAAACCGATCAATCTAAATTAGGACTTCATTTATACCTGCCATCAGTCTAGCCCAACCCACACTTCTTAGCCGTAGAAGCCAAATGGTAATATTTATTCTACCTAGCACAAGCTGCTGGAAATCAAGAGGCAGGTCTAATAATGTCAGAATCTATCTTGGGCCCAGAATGAACACCCGCCAAAGCAAACTGCTTTGAGGACTCATAGATGCATTCAGTTGGCCTGCAAATTGCTTCAGCAGTGTTGTCAGTCAATTTGGCACGCTCGCCCGCGACTCTAATTGATGCTGAATTTCCATATTGGTCACATCTGTGTAACAAATGCTATTTCACTCAAAGTGAATAGCAGACGAAAGAGAAAGGACAGGAGGGGGAAGGGGAAAAAGAGAGAGAAATAAACCTGTTCTTTCCAATGGAAACCGCTGTGAAATGAGCCACTGAAGATACTGGCATTTCGGTGACTTTAAAGTAAGACAGAACGTCTGGACAGTGTTTCATTTCAATATCCTAAACTGTGCGGGAGTTAATTACTTTGCACCTGGTACAAACGCATTTGCGATTACACTTCTATTTATAACTTGTAAAATAATAATAAAAACCCAAAGTGTCTGTGCTTACATTATAAATAAGTCAAAAGATTTGCTGAACAAATTAACTTGCTATACATAAGTGTTTTAGGGTGGTAATAGGTTTAAGTAAAATACATTTAGCGCTGCTAATCAACTATTTATGTGTGAAATCTCAAAGCAGGTTTGACGTCCTCAGCATCTGTTAGTGATGAGCAGATCAGCTTTGCACGTGTAACCTAAGTGCCACCAAAATGGCAGCAATGCATTTTTAATGGCAGCCAGTCACTTGGGTGCCGTTCTCACAGTATGGGCTTCAGTGTCATTGGACCTCCGGCAGCAACATGTAGGGAAGGAAGTGATATGATTTCTGCACTCTGCATAACCTAACAGCCATAATAACTCCAGACTTACTTGATGAGTGAGATTGTGTCCGAGCTTGTGTATTTACCTTACAAGCCGACGGGTCTGTGGCAAAGAAACGCATCAAAGGCCGCAGTCTGATAAAGCACTTCATTTGAGCAATTAAGCCAATGATGGATTCAATTAAGCCCTTTATGAGTTCAGGTGGAGCGGAGGACTGCAGGGTCCCAGCGGAATGGATTTGGGTATGAATTAAAGGTGGATGAGCTGAGGGGTCGTACTGTGCATGCTCAGGCTCCTCCACTCAATATTTAAAAAGAAGGAGCAAATTAACTGCTCATACCTTCATCTGGAGGTTTATCCTGTAGCAGCCCAGCTCAGTGACAGATAAGAACATAATGTGTCCCTGCTGTCTAATAGCAAAATGGCTGCAGCATGCTGTGCTCTCAGCTACACTTTTTGTATAATTAACCGGTCTGTACTGGTGTGTTTTCATAAATAGCCGATCAAGAGTTTGGGTCAGTAAGATTTTTCTGTTATACACAGCAAGGCTACATTTATTTGATCAAAAATACAGCAAAAATAGTAATATTGTAAAATATTATTACAATTTACGATAACTGTTTTCTATTTTAATATGTAATCTTGCAAATCTTTAGTGTTTTTATGTTTCTACAATGGAACAAAAAAAAAAACGAAGGTAATTCAGTTTTTTTCTCATAATTGCGAGTTAACAATTTTGTCTTTTTTATTAGTATTTAAATAAATTTAATTTAATTAAAGTATTATATTATATTATTATATTATGTTTTAAGAACTATATTTTTCATTAAGTATGTAAATATCATAAGTATTTAAGTATCCTCCAATGGGATAAAAATCTCGCAATTCTGAGGCTATAGACCTTTTTCCTGAGTAAACCATGAGTGCTGCCATTAAGAATTCTAACTTCCAATTGACCGTTCGCAAAGAGCTTGATTGACAGGTGATCTGACCAGTCAGAACGCGCCGCCGCTGCTATCCGCCATTTTGCCCGACAGCTACGACAGGTCTACATAGAAATACATGTTAAAACGGGGTAAAAAAGATCGACTGAATTGAAACTTTTTCAATATAACTAAATATAAATATGTGCGGAGGGTTAAGCTGTGCTGTTGTTGGTTGCCACGGTAACGGTAACAAGCTAAGGTATTCCTTTAAAGTACTTGTTTTGCTTACCAGAAAATCTGTCATGTCCATTTTTCCTTATCATGGCTTGCAGCGCTTAAGTTAAATACTGAGTGTTAAATAATAAAATAATATGTTAAAACGTGTGCTCTTATACATTGTGGACAAAATCCCGTGAACTTCGCCCCGATCGGGAGCTTTATATGCACATGTGTGCTCATCTGTTTTCAATGCAGCTAACCTCGCGTCGCTTCATGACAGGTCCTTTACTGCAAAATGACGGTCAGTGCGGCACTCTAAAGTGATGAAACTATGGCGCTATGTGCTTTTTAAAACTATTTTCATAGGTTTCACGTTATATTGTCGGCTCGGAAAATATGTAAATGATCATGGCCAGTATAGCCGCAGCTGTATCTCTTCTAGCCTTAACCACAAATCAGACAGGAGAGTAGATTAACTTCGGTGGACTTGCACTTGAAAAAGTGGTGTGTTCCTCGGTTGAAATAAAACACTTTCTGATGTTTATTCATGTTTATTTCGTGCTTTAAGTAAATATGAAAAGACCATCGGTTCACGTGTTTGAACTGAGGCAATACAGTGATCTGTCACGACACATTGAAAGGCAAAACAGTATTTATTGTTTGAATTTCTTTAAAAATGACACAATTTAAAAGCTGAGGGTCCTGAGACCTTGTTTCATATCAGAAGTGACCTGCTCTGTCTTCTCTGTCGGTGTTTTGTCAGTTTCCTCTTTGCTCTGCGATGTATTTTTCACTGTGTGAGAACCATAGACTGTAAAAAAAAATGGACGTAGTGTCCGTGACGTCACTCGTAGGATTCTGAAGAGCATTTTTGAAGCCTAAAGTGGGCGGAGCCGACCGCCGCCATCTTGGCAGCGCGTCACCGCGCGTCACTCCCGGATAATCGAAAATGGGCAAAAAGGCGGGACGTGGGTGAAGCTGAGCTGAAACCACACCCGTCTATAGTGACAGCAGTGCTGCCGTGCAAATACAACACACCATAACTTCGTTTTTGGTCGAAAATGAGTTGATAATTTTGGGACATTAATGACTTCCTTTATCATGTGTTTAAGTATCATGGAGAAAAGCGGAGAAACAAGGCAGAACACAGTACAACATTACCGCTCTTTGATTTTGTTTGAACGCTCAAAGTAAGTTACGGTGTTCCGGCATTTGTTTGCATTAGATTCGTCAATACTGTGCCAGCCTGGAGTTTTACAGTATTCTGCCTTTGTTTTACTGTCCATTAGGGATTACCGCGTTTAAATTACGGTGTGACTTGTGTACTTTTATACATCTGTCGGCACTTCATTAGACAAACAAATTAGATTACGATCTAACAAACTGCTCCATATAACAAAGCTTTTCAACAATAAAGACTAGATATCTTGGCAACAATAATTAATCGTAAATAATCTTTAACGTGTTTTTTATAATGCAGTTTATTCACTCAGTGCTAGCTGTCAGTCTGGGGCTGCACACACTTCTGTACGTCGTGAGGACTCAAATGCCGTGACAGCATATCACACATAAAATCAATAACTGTTCGCAATTAAATCCTTTTCCTTCCTTTTCTTGTAAGTCGATAAAATCCATTGCAATGAACACCATCGGAGATGTTTAATTGACAATCATTCGGAGCATTTGTTCCTGCTGGCGTTCATCCAATCCACAAGTGGTCTTATAGGTTAAGCTATTTTAATTCAGTTCGATGTAAAAATAATAGGCTAAGTATGTCTTGCATCCTTTAATGTTACTTGAACATTACAAATAATTAGTTTGCAAAACGGTATCCACTCACATTAACTTTTTGTCTGGTTGTTACGGTCAGAAAAAAAAAATTGAATCACATTACTAGATGTTATAGCCTAGCCAATGATCACTAGATTTTATACAGATGTTACTATAATGATTCTGTAAATGGTGATCAGCACCCTATATAATGTGGAAGTTACTGCCTTTTGCCTTGGCGTGACATCTCACTTTTTGCAGAGTACAATATCAATATATCTGTGAAAATCAGAAGTTTGAGATCATTTCATTAAAACATCTAATTGCCAGTTTTCCAGTGTCCTACCTATAATTATTTTTTCTGTACAAATAAAAATCTTTAAAGCCAGTTTTCTAAGTTTCACACACTAGCGAGTTTCACACTCTGGAGCAGAGCGGCAATCCACCTGTCACTCAAGTGGCCACGCCCTTAATTATGCAGAACTTTAAGGCTTAATATAAATTAAACGGATGAGTTATAAAAAAATTCACCCCCCTCACAGTTGTCACGAAGGGCAAAATTAGCTATATAGACCAAAACCACTTTTTGTACCAGGTTATAAACATGTTTTTTTCTGCTGTAAAGGTGGGCATTTTAACATGGGGAGTCTATGGGACTGACTCCCTTTTGGAGCCAGCCTCTAGCGGCCAGTCGATGAATTGCAGTTTTTGTCACTTCCGTGTTGGTTTCAAGACGGAGAGCGGGAGGTTGCCGCTTGGTGAGAACACGTGTGTAGTGTGAGTGCAGCATTGTTTGTCGGTCATGGCAACAGTAACTAAGGGTGGGCGGGGTTTGCGAACGGTCAATTGGATGCTCTCTGTTCCGGTCTCCATAGGAACCCATTCAAATAGTGCCCATCTATTTTTAATGTAGCTAATGTCGGCAGCTTCGTGTCATCTACACATTAAATTTTGAGGAGTGAGGCACTGACAAACGATGTTCACTGCGACACTTTAAAGTGATGGCGCTATGGAGCCATGTGCTTTTTAAAACATTTTAATAGGTTTAACATTATCTCCTCGGAATATACGCTAATTTGACTAGAAACACCGGAAATGCAAAGCGTCCTTCCAGTTAAGAGTCAGGCATGACTTACGCTTTCAGGAAAAACGTCTATAGTTTGCACATTTTTTCTCAGATTGTCAAGAAAAAAAGGAAACCAATTCTCACTATTAACTAGTCCCTTATTAGCATGCCTATTATTAATATTTTGGCTCTTTATTAGTGCTTATAAAGCACACATTCTGCATGACCATATTCTACATCCCTAATCCCAATAATTAAACTTTACAGCTACCATACTAACTATTAAAAAGCAGTAAATTAGTAGTTTATTGAGGCAAAAGTTGTAGTTAACTTCTTGTTAAGCCATATTCACGCTACAAGCGACACTCAGCGACAAAGCGACACGATCCCATTCATTTCAATGGAGAGCTGGCAATTTCCGGCGACAAGAGCGACAGCGACCGTTGGTGACCAGATGGGCGTGTCCAGCGATGAGACAAAGTTCAGAATCCTTCAACTTTATGCAAATGAAGAGCGACTTTCGGGAGCGACAGCCAATAGGAAAGAAGACTGACGTGATCCTTCTCCTCTCAGCCGTAGATAAACATACTCAATGGAAAAAAGTAGGCTCTGTTTCTCATTCATTTTTGTTTGTATG
The DNA here is from genome assembly GCA_021397915.2 of Tor tambroides. Taxonomy (NCBI): domain Eukaryota; kingdom Metazoa; phylum Chordata; class Actinopteri; order Cypriniformes; family Cyprinidae; genus Tor; species Tor tambroides. The sequence continues at coordinate 26,110 of JAFVLL020022964.1, read as the reverse complement.
TATGGACTTAATTCATATTATATTTAGTATTTTGCCTCCAAAATGTTTGTATGTAGCAGCAAGAAACCTAATTTGCTGTCAAGGCAACCAGTAGTGAGAACGCCCACTAGCAACCTCATCACCAGCCCCTGGCGACATGCGGCGACAAAGTCGCTGCTAGTGTGAACGCATTAGTGAGAATTGAACGTTAATATAAAGTGTGACCGACCAAAAAAAAAAAAAAACAGAATTGTGAGAGATAAACTCAGTATTGTGAACGGGAAAAAAAGTCTGAATTTTTATATAAAAAGTCACAATTACCTTTTTTATTATTTTGATCCAGCGCTAGAAACAAGCTTCCATGACAAAGACAATAAAGTAATGAAGACAAAATAATGGGAACTCTTGTCTATTTGTGCACTGACTTTCTCGTCGCTGTCCAAATAAAAGTGATGGTGCAGTCAAAATAAAGGTCCCATTTCTGACACTTAGCCAAAAAGGAAAAAAATATCAGCCAACCATTAGTAAATATTTTTTACAGTCAACAAAGTATTTACTGTATACCTACTGTACAAGATTAGTACTACAATCTCCAAATGATATACTACTATGTAAGCTTGCATACATTTATTATAATATTAAATATGTACGGCATATTTAGAGGTACACTAGCACACACAGTATAAATCAACCAAAACTCACAAAACTCCAATAATGATCACACTAAGAATACTACCTCCGTTACACACAAACAAATTAGATACTGGATAAACCATGCTAATTAGTAATTTCATAATTGTTTGGAAAGCTATAATCATCCACAGTAATAAAACCACTAATCTTTTTACAAAACATGCTGCCAGACTGAGGTATAAAATTGTTGTATACTGGCCCTGTAAATGATGTGCAGTCTACTTTCAACAAGCACCACAGAATTAATAGCAGCCTCTATTTGTGCGCCTGAAACATGCATCTGTGTGGGCCTCTTAATGGATAACCCTGGCAAGACATGTTTGTTTGGTTTTCTATGCGAAAGTTGCCGTGTCTTTGTGTTGGTGTCATTAATTGCTGGCATATTTCCACCAATTCTCCATTCAGAAAAAGCAGAATAGAGGAATAGTTATTTGAAGTGTATTATTGGTGGAGTTTTTTTCTGGCAGATTCATCAGGTGTTGATGAATAGAGAGCTTAATGTCTTAACATACCCGCCCATATGCATCCTGCTGGGGCGGCCATACGACACTGCAGGGACGCTTTTTCAGAATTATTAGTGCTGTCTTTGAATCGACAGGGAAACTTTAAAAGTTATAATACTGCTGCAGACGTTCCCCTTGCCAGATTTTCTAAAAAATGGCTTCCTGGAGTGGTGCCTGTGCATAAAAATGGTACGTACAGATAAGAAAAAGAACTCATATGGACACTGAGATGGGAAGATGAAGACGTAGAGAGAAAGGGAACAAAGCCTGTAAGAGTTCGCAGAAAGGGGGCTGACAGTAAGAGGGAAAAAGTGAGCCGGAAATATAAGAGAGATAGACAGAGTCAAAATAGAGTGAGAATAAGAACCACAGACATATAACAACCCTTATGATCATCTTTCATAGTTGAATAAATTGCCAACCATTAACATTTGAAGGCCACTGTGTTTTTCTACTCAGTTTGATCTCACCTCGTGGACTCTTTGACAATGGCGACAGCCCATGCAAATATGACAAAGAATGCACTCATTAAGGCAAAGCCATGTGGGAAATGGAGAAAAAAAACACCACCTACCAATGGCAGAAAAACAAACAGAGACACACAATCAATTTTTTGGAGATTTCAGCAGACAAGAAAGGTCAAAGCAGGAGTAAAACAAGCCGCCAGAAGGATGATGAATCAGTCATTGGTCATATGCTGTGGACTCTTTCTCTCATGAATGGAGTGGAATGATTGACTGCAGCACCAAGGAAACTCGTGTTAGCATATGCTAGCTCTTAGCTTTTTCGTTATTAGGGTTTACCTGTCTATTGACCACTGAAAACACAGCTCCTCTGTGAACACAAATTGTGGCACTAATGTTGTTAACTGCGCATGATTTATCACTCGTGTCATAATTTCCAAGTCACCTTGAAAAGCGTCTGCTAAATGAATATATGTAAATGTATTAAAAACATGCTGACATTACTACTACACAAAATTGGATTCACTGTCATTGTTCACATTAGTATGGAAATAGCAAAATGTGATAAATTACAGACAATAAATATTGTGTAAATATGTACACTAATGTTTGAGGTCGGTATGATTTTTAATGTTTGAAAGATGTCTGTTATGCTCAGCAAGGCTGAATTTATTTGATTTCTTTCTTTAATATATTTTAACATGTAATTTATCCCTGTGATGGCAAAGCCGAATTTTCAGATAAATTTTTACTTTAGTCTTCAGTATCACATGATCCTTCAGAAATCATTCTAATATGCTGATTCCTGCTCAAAACAATATTTATTATTATTATCAAAACAGTTGTTCTGCTTAATATTTCTGTGGAAATTGTGACACATTTGTTTCAGGATTCTTTGATGAATGTAACGTTCATAAGAACAGCATTTATTTGAAATGGACATTTTTGTAAGATTTGAATGCTTGTTTTTACTGTCCCTTTTGGTCAGTTTAATGTATCCTTGCTGGATAAAAGTATTAATTTATTATATTCATTCATAAATAAATAAATAAATAATCGTACTCACCCTGAACTTGTGAACAGTACTTTATTTGTACAATAATGCATCAAATATTTTGGACACTTCAAAAACTTTAAGTGTATAAAAGCCTAGCCTCAACTATCACTGACATGCAGTGGTGGATCCTTGCATAGGCCATTTATTAGTCAAGTCAAGTCAATATTATTTGTATAGCAAATTGTGTCAAAGCAGCTTTACATCGGCTTGATATAAAGCTGGGTGGCTTTATATCAGCTTTACAGTATTTAGACGGGGAAATAGTTTGTCGAAATAATGTCATTCTCCTCTGGCCAGACAAAATCAGCAGTTTAAATCTAGGCTAAAACAGAATCAGATTGTGCAAAGGACTGTGGTCCTGTCCCGATGGCCGACTTGGAGACAGGGTCTTCACTGGGGATCAGTCTCTGGGGCTCATCTAGGTGTCCTGGCTGTAGAGGTCATCTCTAGGTGCTGATCCACCATCTGATCTGGATACGGACTGGATCCGGGTGGCTGCAGTGACCATCTGATCTGGATACAGTCTGGATCTGGGTGGCTACGGTGACCTCGGAATAAGAAAGAAACAGACTAATATTAGTGTAGATGCCATTCTTCTAACGATGTAACAAGTACATCGGGTGTTTTGGGAAGTGTTCCCGGTTCCGGTTGACCTAATTAATGCAGCCTAACAATCCTTTAACGGATTTGAATTATAGAAATGCGATAGTGTATTATGTGTAAGCCAGGTTAAAGAGATGGGTCTTTAATCTAGATTTAAACTGACAGAGTGTGTCTGCTTCCCGAACAGTGTTAGGTAGATTGTTCCAGAGTTTGGGCACTAAATAGGAAAACGATCTCCTGCCCACAGTTGATTTTGATATTCTAGGTATTATCAAATGGCTAGAGTTTTGAGATCACAGTCACCTAGGACAGCATATGGCATAGTACAAAATGTATTTACAAATGACTGCATTTATGTATAATATACTGTATGCAGCCTGGAATCATAAATCACACTGTGTTTGTTCCTTTAGGCCAGAGGAGGAGTGGCACCCTGACTGAGCCTGGTTTCTCAGGCAAGATGTTTTTTTTTTCTCCACAACTGTCACCTAATGGAATTTTGGACATTTGGCTTGCTTAGGTGGAGCAAAAGACATTTCATATTCAGTAATAATGAACTCAACTGAACTAAAAATGATACCTTTGCATTCTTGCTTATAGCTGAATTGAACTTTACAACACCACACTGTAACTGAACAGAAGTGAATCATCGCTAAACTTACTTGAGCTGAACAATCACACTATTGTCTTCTGTTGAGCTGCTGAATTTGTTTCATGATTGATGAATTCCACAGCATTAAGTTATTTTGCTGTTTATTACTGTGAAGCTGCTTTGACAATCTGTATTGTATGAAGCGCTATATAAATAAATGTGACTTGACAAGTCGTGACAACAAGTTGTGTGATGTCACCATACTGTTTTGCATCAGCACTTTGAATCATTTGTCAGTACCAATGATTCATAGTTGATCGTTTCATTCTCTTTTATAGCAAGGTAGAATGGGATGCATGATGACTGATGTCGCCTACAGCAACGTGACCGCTGGTATGTAGCATGTATCCGAGCGATTCTTTTCAAAAAACAAGGACAAGAATTTTATTGTAGAAATCTACTTAAAAAGAGAAAATTCCCCCCTTTCTTTCTACTATGTAACATGCACATGTAAAAACCTGAAAAGCCATGCAAAACGGTGGCTTAGGATTGTCAGATTTCTGTCTAGAAATACCCTAGCATCCAGGACCCAGCATTGGTGAATTTCTGGTCTCCACAGACCCAGGTGATACTTAGGCAGTGTTGTGTTCGTCACCTCTTTAGGTCCCTGACACTAAAGCCAACAGCACCATCTGCGCCCCAGTCGGCTTTCCTGCCACCACTGGACATATATCTGTACTGACAGGCTGTGAGCTGGAGTGCCAGTACCTTTTTCATCTCTGGGGAAGAACATCAGTGGACAGAAACACCTGTTCACTCCTCTCTTCTCCCCAGGGAAGTGTCTTTGGTTCTTGGGGGGAAGAACTCCACTGTCTGTCAAGCTGAACCTTTGGAAACCACCAGCTGCAAATGATAAACCACAAAGCTTTTCTCAAAAATGGCCACCGAGGATGAAGCTTTATCTGTAGGACTATTAATAGGGCACTAGAAGGCTCGTGTAAAAAAATTTGCATTTTCGAGCCACAGGTTCCTAAAGGAATTACTTAAGGGGTTTTAGAGTAGTGGCTTTTGAGTCATGAATAAAACAGAGTCTGTTCTACAACATAAATCACAACATTAAAGATTTTAAAGTTGCTACAACAGTTGTCCAATTCTTCTGCTACATAAACTTACATCCTAATGGTAGTTATAGCAACTTACATATTCAAAAAAAGATAGTGGCTTCAAAATTCATGCTTGATGTACAGTATGAGGTTTAATGCTGAACAAAATTTTACTCATAAAGCAAAAACTGTAATTCTAAAGTTCTAGAGAGAATTCTGGGTTGGTCTATACTTTGACATCATAACTGAACAGTTTTAAACCTGTTTAATATATCCGTATGGTTTCCAAATGTTAGCACATTTTTAAATGGTGACAAAAAAGCAAAATTTTGTCCAAATGGATTAAAAATTAAGAAAACACAGAAAATTGAACAAGGTACCTAGCAATATTAGCAGAAGTTAAAGTATAAATAAACAAATTGATTAATTAATTACATTTTTTCTATCTCAGTATTAAGATTATTTGAGGATTAAGATATTCAGATATTAAGACTTTTTTCACTGTTTTACTGAATGAGTTCTTCACTTCACTTCAACTTATGAATGAATAAAGCGATTCTGCTTTGCACGAGCAATATTAAGGAGATAGATCACCCAAAAATGAAATTTCTGTCATCACTTACTCTTCCTCATGTTGTTCCAAATCTGTATTTTTTTTCATCCGTGGAACACAGGAGATGGAAGAGGGATGAGAGGATTGTGATTGTAACTGTCAAGCTCCAAAAAGCACATAAAAGTAGTCCAAGAGGCTTGTGTGCCATATTCCAAGTCTTCTGAAGCTGAACAATAGCTTTGTGTGACAAATAGACCATTATTCATGGGAAACCATCTCCTCAGTCATTCACATCTGCCACATTAATGATACACGAGAGAATGTCTTTGTTGATATAAGCACAGTGTGTGCTACACCACAGAAGGAGAAGGATGCAAAGAAAATAAAATGCACAAACTTAATTGGTTTGCGTGTGTAAAAGTGGTAGTTTTGAACGTGAGGAAGTGATGAGATTTCAGAACTAGTCTCCAGTGCCTCCCTTAAAGCATACCCAACAATTTCAAAATGGCACAGTGTTACATAAAGCTTTGAAAAGTAATAATAACCTCAGACAAACAATTTTCCTATGGGGTTTATGGCAGTGGTAAGGGCCGCACTATTATTTCAATCAGTCAATCAAAAATGTAAACAAAAATTCTGATCACGATTAACTATGTATTGATATTATGGTAACACTTTATTTTAGGGTCTTTTAACTAGTTGCTTATTAGCATGCATATTACTAGAATATTAGCCATTTATTAGTACAAATTAAGCACATATTAATGCCTTATTCTACATGACCTTATTCTACATCCCTAATCCTACCCAATACCTAAACTTAACAACTACCTTACTAACTACTAATAAGCAGCAAATTAGGAATTTTTTGAGGGAAAAGTCGTAGTTAATAGCGAATAAGTGTTCCCTATTCTAAAGTGTTACCGATATTATTTATTTAATAAGTTGGTGGCTACAATAAACAAATCCAAACACAGTTCCAAGATTCTTTTTATAAGCAGCCTAGATACAAAATAATATCCACAACTAAAAAGGGGTCATTTAAAAGTAAATTCTATTTATCTATTAAAAATCGACAAGCCATGGCACTCTTACGCCACACATCATGTTCTCACAAAGTAAAAAATATATTGCGGAGCAAAGAGGACACTGGCAACATGCCGACAGATAAGACAGAGCAGGTTACTTTTGGTATGAAACAAGTCTTAATTTTCAAATTTAGTAATTTTTAAGAAATTCAAGAAATAAATTCTGTTTTGTGGCTCTTTAATTTGTTGTGACAGATCACTGTAGTGCTTCAGTTTAAGTGGCACGTGAACCGATCATCTTTTTATATTTACTTAAAGCACGATGTTTATACTTAAACATGAATGAACATCAGAATGTATTTTATTTTAACTGCGGAAAGACGTCAATACACATTTTTCAAGTTTAAGTCCACTGAAGTTAATTTACTCTTGTCTGATTTGTTTGTTGGACAAAATGGCAGATTCGGCGTTATGATTAGTCAGATTGCTTGTCAATCAAGCTCCCCTGCAAAGGGTCCCCTGTGTGGCCTTTAGCCTCGTTGTTAGAGCGCCCGCCTCCCATGCTGGAGACAGAGGTTCAAAACCCGCTTGGAGCGGGGCGAGTAGGACCACAAGCATCCCAAAAACTCTTCATAAACCATGCAAAACAATCATGATGCATACGACCCCAGTGGATGGATCAATGCCTTCTGAAGCGAAATGATATTTGTGTGTTGTGCTGTGCTGATGTACCTCAGGGATGGGATGCATGTGGTTTTTGAAGCATCAGTTTTGGTTTACTATCCTCGTGCATTATATGGATTACAAGGGATGGATTATTTTAAACAAAAACTTTGTGTTCATCTGAAGAAAGAAATTCATGTACTGTGTATCTGGGACAGCATGAGAGTGAGTATATGATGTGAAAATTTTAGGTGCACTTTCCTTTTAACTAGTCAGGTCCAATTGGTTGGGATGCACAAAAACTTAATCCCACATTTATAGTTCGACAACAACAAAAAGTTCACACATAACTGAAATAATTTTTTTAAAAGTGTGCACAAAGAGAGTGGTCAGCTGTCCCACACACCTGATAAAACCACAATGTGGATTCTGTTCACCGACTGTAGATCGATGTTTACAACTGACTGAAGAATCAAAGGTGACCAAAGGCCCAGCGTGAGCAGTGAGGAGTCTAATGGGTTGGACAGAGGAGCAGTGGCAGGCAAGACAACTCTATGATCGAGTCTGGTTCGTGACAACAGATCTTTACTGTCAGTGACACACTGGACGGCGTGGAGAGCACCGTGTGTTGGGAGAGCTGACAGTGTTGAAGTAGTGATTATGTAAAAAGCGGTACAGTTTAATCTTACTAATGGCACACAGGAGGACCGCTGCTCTGACAAGCTGCAGGCATGGTGATAATCATGACAAAGCAAAGAGGAAGTGAACGTATCACAAACTCGCTCAAACAGACACCCACATACAGAAAGACAGTCTGGAGCATTCTGACCCCTGCGTTCATGCTCTCCCTTCACAATTTGAAAGTTTATGTCTCTGTTGCTTTGTGCATCCTCCTCCTGCATCTATCTCTTTCTGCAGGAGAGGGCTATTTTTGGAAGTGTGCACAGATAGTTGAGGGATTATTGCAGGGCTGGGATGTGCCTGGCAGACGTGAGAGGCGAGAAAATAGGGAGAGGAGATGGAGGTGTGAAGAGAACGATTGCTCATTCATTCGTCATTACTTTGTGATTCGGGAGTCGAAGTGGGTGCCGGCACTGCCAGGCCAGAGTGGGACGTATCACTACAGGCCAACAACGACACAATGGACACACTGCAGCTAAATATGGTTGTCACTCCTCTGCGGATCTCTTAATCCTGTTCTGTACGTACAAAGTTTTATTATTTACGGGAGCGACAACTGCACTCTGCAAGCGATTTCACTTGAAATTCAGGTTGTGTACAGAACTGAACTATGACTCTCTTCTCCCCATTGTTTCTACCACTATCCAACTCATACGTTACAATCCAGAGAGAGCTTGCTGTTTAGAAGCAGCAACTTAATGAGCATAAACAAAATATGGTGCTTAATCGATGGTGATTTCTTACAAAAATTGCTGGACGATAATATGTCTCTGGTCGCTAATAGTGCTAAACTAAACAGGTCCTGTATTCCATATGCACACCAAATGATAATGGAGGATATTAACTCTCGCATTTAAATGTACTTGTAACTCCCAAAACTCAGTGTTTATGTGGCCAAGGAGAACAGTATACATTTGCAGGAAAAACTATATGAATTTGAGGATTTACCAAGGATTTCTATGGGAGTTTGTTTCTGTTACTGTTTATTTTTCACAGTTTTGACCATTTTCATAACTGCACCTTCATATTTCCACTTTATATGACTCAAAATCTTGTGTACACAACTTTATTTCTGTGATTTCAGAATTCTTATTTCTTGTAACTGATACATTATCTCAAAATGAATATTTATATTTTTCATTCTGAGATGGAAACAGGCTTGCATACACTTAATGTTCAAATTTTTGGGGTCAGGGGTTAAGAAATAATGTTTTTATGCGGCATAATTGCATTAATCAGCATAATTACATTAATTTGACAAAAATAAATAACTTATATTATTAAATATAGGCCTACTTAAATAGATTAGAAAACAGTTATTTTACATTGTAATAATATTCAACTATATTGTTTTTACTGTATTTTTGAACAAATAAATGCAGCCTATGTAAGCATAAGAGACTTTCAAAAATATGTAAAAAAATGCATTTAATTGATTTTTGCATAAATTGTTTCTGAACACCAATAAAAGTCACAACACCAGACAAACACAATCTACTTAAAGAGCACAAACAATACACTTATATGCCCTCATTGAACACACCGTGCAAATACGCACAGTACAGGGTAGGAAAAAATATGTGAACCCTTGGCTTTAATAATATGTTGACCCTGCTTTGGCAGCAATACCTTCCAACATTTCCTGTAATTGTGGATCAAACCTGTACAACAGTCAGGTGGAATTTTTCTTTTTTACAAAACTCTTTCATTTCAGCAATATTCCCTGGGTGCCTGGTCAAAATCGCTCAGCTGAGGTCAGTCCAAAGCATCTCAATCCGTTTTCCGTGGCAAATCCAAGGGTTCACATCCTTTTTCTGACGACTGTACAAACGCACATAAAAGAGCAGAGTGAAAAAAGTTACAAACGCACATAAAAGAGCAGAGTGAAAAAAGGTAGAGGCATCTATTTAAGCAATGACAGGTGTATGTTTGCTAGAACCATTGCACGGCATTCAATTTATTGCTGTTGAGCTACTCCAATTTTAATTTGGCTTTGTGTTTGGGAATTTCATCTTCCTGAAAAATTAACTTTCTCCCAGGATTGAGGCTTCAGAATGAAGTAGGTAATCTTGCAGGATTTCCTTTGCACCATTTATTCCTCCTTCTACATTAACAAGATGCCTAGATCCCGATAATGAAACACAGTCTCACAGCATGAAGATACTACCAGAGTACTACACTGTAGGCATTGTGTTTTATTAGGTGTGGGCAGTGTTAGATTGCTTTTATATATTATCATTTTTTTTAACTCTTACAATCTGTTCCAAAGCAGAGTTTTTCAAACAATGAAAAGTCATCTCACGTTCTAAAGCTGCCATTACACTATAAAGCCGCATCTAAAGAGGCACTTATACCAAGGAAAAATGTTGTAAAATTCTTATTGAGTTTAATGCTGCAGAACTGTAGAATTAATGTAGTTTTAAATACAAAATTATGGATACAGAAACATGAAATGAATGGAAAAATAGTTACAAATTATAAATACTATGCTGTGTCATAGACATGTGGCGGTACTTATTAATACGGTACACCTCAATATTAACAAACAAAACAAAATAAAAAAAAATACAGATTTTTTTAGATTTTTCTGAACTTTTTTTTAGATTTTTGAATTAGACTGTTTAGTCCAATGTCCAATGAGACCACACTTGTGATGCATCAATCTAATAATGAAGATTCTAAAATAAATAAATAAATAAATACATGAATAAAGAATGTTTTAATTAAAGAAAAAAACAACAACGCCGCATCAATTATGGCACTGAATTATCAATGACTATAAGAATAACCAGTAGAGTGGCCTCTTTAACTCACTGGGTATTACTAATGCCATTCTAAATGGTTAAATTCTGTAATCAAATGACAAAACACAAAACAAAAAATAAAATATTATCCAGATTTTTTAGATTTTTCAGAACACAACCTTGGACAGTTTAGTCCAATGTCCAATGAGACAGTACTTGTGATGCATCAATCTAATAACTAATATAACTAACAGTAATATTACTAATGCCGTTCTAAACTGTTAAATTCTGTAATCAAATGACATGCACACTCACTCAACAGACACAGTGCACATGAGATTGAGGAAACAAACGCACACTTTAAAATTAGAATGTTTATGTTGCTAAATTCAGATTTCTGTGTCATTATTCCTAATTCTGTGCATACACATCTGTGCAACTGTTGTTTTTTTGTTCCAATTGCAATAGATTATTCTATGATTTTGAAGAATGTACTTATATCAACAGGTGAAGTAAGACATATAGTGTATATTTTACTTGTTTATATAGTGTTTTATATAGTGTATATAAAAATGTTTATTCATTCAGAGGTGGATTAAAGATGCCATCAAGATATGCTTTCATGTGGTTTAGAGCAGATTTAACTTAAAGTATTAAAACACACACACACACACACACACAAACACAATGCATTGGAACACAAATATCCACTACCATATGCTCCATACTGTATTTAGTCAACTGTGAACTGCCAAAACTCTGACTTCAGGCAACCTGCAAAGATGCTTTTCCTGTGAAGGCAGATGCATTCATATGAGCATTTACACGCAATTCAGGCAGGAACACGAAATGATTTGCTCTTAAATGAGAACAGGAGTAACTCCACGGAATCTAGCACATCAGTGAATATCCTGCCATGTCTCTGACCTTGTTTTCTGCTCTGAGTTCTAAAGGCATAATTCATGCCCTGATCAATCTGTGCTAAGTGCAGGACTGAAGCATTTAATCACAATCATTCCCAATCATTGCTCTGCAGCTTACATAATGATGGATTGTGTGAATAGCCGTAAAACACTACATTACCGAGTAAACCAGTAAGGCTGATCAGAAATGGGCGCAGAATGGCTCTTAGAGTGGCAGGACTGAAAGATAATCAGGGAAATTGAGGGAAAACGCTTTAATCTGGTTTCAATATTCGCTGCACACTCCTCTGCCGCCCGGTTGCTGTCTGGGTGGTGATTTTCGCATCAACACTCCACCTCTTTAAGAAGTTCGTTCTGGAGTTTAATTCATGGCATTCTTTGCTGCATTGCTGAAAACATGAATTAGTCTCTCAGAGCCCAGAGATTAAATAAACTAAAAACTGTACTTACTGCAGGAAGGAAAAAGCAGGAAGGAAAAATGAGAAAGAGTGGGAGTAAGCCATAGGTGCTGGCAATTAAAACAGACATCAAAATCTCTATTCTGACCTTTTCATGACTCTAGTTTGCCCTGATCGACTCAGAGAGGGGGGAAATTCTCCCTAAATGCATTTTCTGTTCATTTCCTTCTACCATCACCCATTCCATTCTCTGAATTTTTGGCATGTGGTTGAAATCTGAATCTTTCCACCTAATTACATTGCAGTCTGCCATCAATCATATGTCTAATGGTTTCAAAGTCTATGATTTGACAGTTAGGACCGACACTTTTTGTTTGTCTTCTCCCTCCCGTCTCTTGCAAGATGGGGTGTCATAAATCTACAAACTTTTCCTCCCTTGTCTCCTTCGTACTTTCTGTTATTCTGTTCTTTCACTCTGAAGTTCCAGTCATTTCTGTTAATTGGAGTAGGGTATAGGAAAGTTCTACGTTGTATGACTGAAAAAAATCCCATAATTTATCATAAACCAACCCTGTGTCTCAAGATATTTTATTTTTTTTAGATCCACTTTCCTGCAGAGTTTAGCTCTAACCCTAACCAAACACACCTGAGCATGCTAATCAATGTCTTCAGGATCATTAGAAAATCACAGGTAGGTGAGTTTGATCAGGGTTGGAGCTAAACTCTGCAGGAAAGTGGATCTCACAAGCCAAATTTGAGGATCACTGCATTAAGGTGATCAAAACTGTCAGTAAATTTTTTTTTAAATTAATTCTTTTAAAATTTATTCGGAATACTGAGTAAATGAATATAAATTCTGAAAACAGTCACAGTTTCCACAAACATTATACAGTATATAGCAATATTATAAACATTTTCACGATTTACAATAATAAATTCTTATGCAGCAAATCAGCATATTAGAATGATTTCTGAAGAATCATGTGACACTGAAGACTGGAATAATGGCTGCCGAAAATTCAGCTTTGCCATCAAAGGAATAAATAATGTTTTAGAGTATATAAAAATAGAAAGGTTCTCTTTTTTTGTAATATTGTAATAATATCTCACAGTATTACTATTTTCACTGTATATTTCATATAAATTCAGACTTAGTGAGAATAAGAAACTTTTTTCAAAAAATTTCAAAAAACTTACTTTTGAATGGAAGTGTACATACGTACAGAACACTGTTTATTTATTTTATTTATTTATATATATATATATATATTTTTTTTTTAAATTCAGTACATACTCTGAAAGTACAGGAATTTGGACGAGCTCAAGATGTGGCCCAGAGCGCTAAGGGATGTCAAAGCTGGAGCAGTAGAAAAGTGAAATCATGACTCCACGGAAAACAACTTGTCCATGTTTCGACAGTGGACTCCTATAAGAATCAACATTTCCAAACCCTAGTGAACAGCTCATCTAGACAGCACTTTGTATCATGTAAACTCGAGAATTTATGTTGTTTATGTAATTAAAAAAAACAAAAAAAAACATTCCTTTATTCAAATTAAATTCAAACACTTTATAAGTCATGTAAACTATTTGTCTGCTTTTCCATTGGTAGGCATCGCATTGTGGTAATGTGCAGACTCACAAAAACTCAAATCTTTTTTGTAAAATGATCACAGAAAGGATGCTAAATGAGCTCCACTCTTACAAGAGCGCTGGGCCAATTTTTCACACTCAGCTTAACTGCTCCTTGTTCAGATAAATTAAAAGCAGAAATTTAGATTCATTTTAGATTCCTTGACACATTGATATCAGTCATCTAGAAGTGGCTCTAAATGTCGTTACTTTCCAGGTTCAAAGCCAAACCTTTCTGAGGCAAGAGAAAGGACTCAGGTTTGCCATAAGTGGACTATTGGAATCCACCCAAACTGAAGGGCAGTCAAAGGTCCGCTTTGAAGATAAGAGGCTGCAATTACAGAAAGCAGAAGAGATCTTTTAGGGACAAATCGTGAAAGTCCGTCTTGCGTTTCGTCCCGCACAAAAGAAGAGAAGGTTTGGAGCTTCTAAAAGTTAGAGCAAACCTTGCTGGCGGGGTTGATTGTTTTAAATCTGTGCACGTACGTTTCACAGAGTGCCAAAGCTTTGAGGTCGACCAAGCCTCTCCTCTGAGACGAGACCCCAAACATCCTCTAAATTAGAGGTCAAGAGAGAAATGACATCGGCTTCTTTTATACAGCACCCCTCGTGCCCAGCAAACGACATCCCACTGCGAGGAAGGCAGCTGGGGTCAGTCAGAGAAACAGCAGTCTGATTGAACTAAAGAGGGAAAAGAAAGCGCAAGAGATGAAGAGAAAGCTGTTGAGTGCCATAAGAACTGTAATGAAGAGGGTGAGGGTTTCCTTTATCACTGTCTTTGAAACTCTTTCTACTCTACCATGATGGCCATATCAAGTATGTCAAAGCAAGGGTTAGTGTTTCAGCCTTTCTAACTCTTATGGACAAACACCTTTCAGTGTGCATTGTCAGTGTATTTATAGTATATACCGATTCAGGATATGTGTATCTTGCAATATGCATGCGTTTTGCTTGAGAATCCCATCAATACGAGAGACATCCTTTCATGTGCGCACTTGGAGATCAGATACAGAGAATACTGCAGATCAAAACAGAAGTTTGATGGAGGTAAGTCAATGGATATTTAATTTACGTTCAATTCCTTCTCCCTTGTGATCTCCCTCCACATTTCACACAATTTCATAATATAATAATATTGGGTCTGATCTGTGTAAGCGAGGCCTGGCTATGTGCTCACAGGCACAGAACTTGATGTTCAATGGTTTGACTGTCTTACTGCCAAGCTGCAGGAACATTGACACATAGTACACACTTGTGTTTTCTCACTCACACACAAACACACTACTGGTATTTTTTTGAAAGCCTATAAAGCCTGCAATAACGTACTTAAAAAAGTAATAATTTGATTGTTTTCCATTTTAATACATTTTAAAAAGTAATTTATTCCTGTGATGGCAAAGCTGAATTTTCAGCATCATTACTCCAGTCTTCAGTGTCACATGATCCTTCAGAAATCATTCTGATTTGGTGCTCAACAAACAAACAATAAAGATCTTACAGACCCAGAACTTCTAATCAGTAGAAAAGATCCACACATGAACACAAATGTACACATATATAGGCCTACATGAACCTATTAAATCTATCCACTGTTAAGTGAAAGAAATAATTGATATTATAAAAAGAAATTCCACTGCCAAAACTCCATAAAAGTATCTTATATTGGCTGTGTCTCAAAATCTAATGAGCTGACTCACTCTCTACATTAAATGGCCCGTTGTCTACATAAACCGGATTTTAATTAAAACACAATCTCATAAGTGTCTCATTTAAGATGTTCTTCATAGAAAGAACTCAGCTTCATTAGCAGGCGTTTCACATGTGCAGTATATCGAACTGCACAAGATTCATCTGGTGCCAAAGTCCTATTAAACTTCAAAGCCTGTCAGTCCGCTTACTACACTCTAAAAAATGCTGGGTTAAATACAACCCAGTGCTGGGTAAAATATGGACAAACTCAGCGATTGGGTTGTTTTCAACCAACAGTTGGGTTAAATGTTTAACCCAACCTTCTGGGCAGTAACCCAACCGCTGGGTCAAAACAACCTAATTGCTGGGTTTGTCCATATTTTACCCAGCATTGGGTTGTATTTAACCCAGCATTTTTTATAGCCATCTTAGCAAATTCTGGGCAGCTATTATCAGTCTAAAGTTGTGTCTTATGACGATGCAAATTTAAGCACAACATTGATGACCCAATTACATGCGACATGATGACAGCCAGGTCATGTATTAAAACGTAGCTGGTGTTTATCAACGTCGCTGTAAAATGTTAGAGCATCTTCGTTATGCATCTTTTAAAAAGACATAAAATGTTCCTGACACGCTAACCCAAATATACAATAAAACATTAGATCCACTAAACACACTGCCAGTGAGAGCTCCTTTTTTATAGTACATGTTGTTTGTTCAGCGAAGAAGCAATAATTTACAAATATTCACATAACTATACACATGAAAAAGTAATTGTATACTAACTTTTAACATTGTGGCAGCATTATGGAGTTCTTCACACAGTAGCCATATTTTATATTTCACCTCTTCCAGCCAGCTGTCATTGAAATGGCACCCTGGCATGTTGATGGAGACAGGACATGCGGATACAATTTCTCAGAGTGCCAATCAAGTTTGGTGTGAGATATACTGTACAGAAGGGTTCAGAAATAACTTTTTTCCCCTGCACTGACCACTGTCATAAGTATTTCATCATTTATTTTTATTAAAATGTGGCCCGTGCTGGCAAAATGAGTCGGAATGCGCACGGTCTAATTTCGAGCTTCAGACAAAAAAAGTGAAAAATGTTGATTTTGGTAGAATTTCAGATTTTCACAAGAATTAGTTCATTAAGCCCTCGTCTAGCAATCCCAATGCTCCAAATAGTAATTGATCATTTAAAATGATCTTTATTTGTACATTTTCTGAGAGGAGTACCCAGAGCCGATCTGACTTTGCTGACTTCGTTGATTTCAAACGGGTGCAGCTCAGTCATTTTTGTCCGATTCCAATAAATTATATATCATTTTGAAGGTATTTTAATGGAGAGTGTGAAAATAAAAATAACTAATTTTTGAAAATTTGCTCATTGTGACTCATTTTGCCAGTACTGGTCACAAATATTCCTTGTCCCTGTGGTAATAGAATTATTTAGTTGTTTACATTTACACAATATACACACTCTGGAATGTTTGATTCTGATTGCATAATGCCAGCTTACAGTGGTCAAATACTGCTCTATAAGAGTAGTATACCATGTATATACTACCACTCAAAGTTTGAGGTTTGTAACAGTTTTTAGATGTTTTTAAGTCTGTTATGCTCACCAATGATGCATGTATTTAATCAAAAATACAGTAAAAACTGTAATATTGTGAAATGTTACTACAATTTAAAATATTTTAAATTGTAATTTATTCCTCTGATGTCAAAGCTGAATTTTTAGCAGCCATTACTGCAGTCTTCAGGGTCACATGATCCTTCAGAAATCATTCTAATATGCTTATTTGGTGCTCAAGAAACATTTCTTATTATAAATGTTGAAAACAGTTATTTGTGCGGAAACATTGTTTTTTCAGGATGCTTTGGAAAAAAAAAAAAACAGTATTTATTTGAAATAGACAATTTGCAACAATGAGAAATTTGATGTCACTTTTGATCAAATGATGTGTCCTTGTTGAATAAAACTCTTAATTACTTTAAATAAATAATAGTAAATAAAATAAAATAAAATAAGAAATAAATTATCATATTGACCCCAAACTGAACAAAATATGATGTGGAAGAGTCTTGTAATGCATCTCAAAGGGTGCATCTCGTTTTGGTACCTAATGAATGGAAATAGATGGTAGAATGGGCTCTGTCATTCTGTAAAGCCATTGTGTGTTGTTATTGCGAGTTCTACTAGGACATGAATGCTTTTTACAAATTGTAATCTCTTAATTGCAGTAATTCCGACTTGGTGTGAATGCACCTTAAAGCTCAAACCCTAATTAATGACATGTGAATCAGCTAATCAAGGTCTTTAGTATTATTAGAAACATCCAGGCAGGTGTGTTGAAGCAAGTTAAAGCTAAACTGCAGGACGCTGGAGCAGCACTGGGCACACTTAATCAAGCGGACTCAAAATCCAAAGGAATAAGAGAATTGAGAATCATGTTTGCAGTTGCAATGCAGAATTAGAAGGAAAAAAAAAAACAGACAATTATAAGAGAAATTAGAAACATGAGGTTAAAGAACAAAACAATTGAACTAATTTCTCAGCAAGATGTTTGGGCATTGTGATACTGTAGAGAATGGACAAAGTGAAGAAAACAAAAGAGGAGCAGAGGAGAAGAGGAGGAGAAAGGAAGAAGAGAAGAGGGAGAGCGTGCAGTAATTACGTCCCTCTTTGGGACTGAGCTTCAGAAAAGCTGCAGGATGCTATAATTCTTGATGATGATTTCAAATCTTCAATTCACCAACGGCCTTCACGATACACTGGAGATTTTGCCTCGGTATAGCCAATAAACGCTATATAGCAGTCCTAATTAAGATGCAGATGCAATCTCCATGTGCAAAAACAGTGCGATCATGCGACAACCCAGGTTCCTACACATTAGTGCTTTTGACATCTATTACCGTGCTGATGTATTCAGATAAGACTCGCAGCTTGAGTTCCTCTTTTCAGCTTACACTTGCATGTTTGCGATGAAAACAGGCTGACCACCTTTCCAGAACAAAAATGATAAACTTTCATAAAGTCCACCAAAGCGATCAGTGTAATAAACCCGCAAAGAGGTTTATTATTCAAAAAGGGAGATCATTTCAGCGCAGACTATTTTTGTGAAATAAATTGCAAATATAGTGCAGGAATGAACTAAATAAATTGAGAATGGGCTGAAAGACTCATTCTGCGACCGGTAACACCTATAAAAAATGGCAGGTATTATTACAGCTCCAGAGCCTCGGGAAGTCACATCTAAGGAAAAAAGCTATAATGTGAGAGAGCGATCATTAAGATAATCTATAATGAGGAAGATGAAGTGCGTTTCAGAGACGGTGTGACTCAGCCAGACTTTTGCACTATGAGCACACGTTAGAGTGCATGACAGCGAGCCCTGTGTGGCCAACTCTCTCTCGTACCGTACCACCAACGCACAACAGCTCTGCCTCTTCAATTAATGAAGAGGAGGAGAGTCATGCCGCACTTAGTCACTATTCATTCCCGTCTCATTCTGACGAATTCACCAGAAATGCAATACCTTTAATGATGGACACTGTGACAACATAATAGACACTAGCTGGATGTGAACACACTAAAATGACAACATTAAGGGTGCTGACACACTAGAGGAATCTCTGAAGGAGCGTTTGACGGATGCAAAAGTGCAGGCTGTGGAAAGAGTTGGAATCAAGCAAGAATACAGCAGGAATGTCATACAAACGCACCGTAATCGTCAGAACCAACATATTCACAGTGTAGGCATCCTTAAGACAGTGCAAGTAAATTAGAAAACGGTAAACTCAACAAATACTACACAAAGATTATGCATAATATGCATTAAATAACATATAATGTGTAATGCATGTTATACATAGCATTATGTAACCCATAGTGAAAAATAAATATGCTAAAATGTATTTGAAATATATTTATCTCATGCTAAATATACTACAAATAAATTTACATATTTATGTGCTTAATAAAAATACCCTGCAATTGTACATTTAGTATACTAAATTGGAACAACTAATTTCATACTTAATGCATTTTAATTGTGCAGAAGTAGTGCTGAAGTCCAACTAAAGATATACTGAAGCATATTTGAATGTGCTAAAGTGAAACTATTGCAAGTATACTTCAGGTACACTTTAAATATCTTGCATATAAAGACCGATATTATTCAAAGATCGTACAATCCTCATCAATAGTGACATTAAAACACATTTTAGACTTAATATTAAGAAATGTGCATTGTGCACAAGTAGTACTCCAAAAAAAAGTTTAATTATAACTTTTATATCAGGAAGTCTCGAGCGATTTAGATTTGAACTATACTTAGTATGAAATAAATGTATTTTAAAGACATTATTTTTTCAAGATATCAAGACAGACAAAAACAATAGGAAGCACAGTTGACTTTCTGTTCATTGTCTGAAGGATTTTCTCTCAGAAACAAGAGAAGCAGAGAAGTGTTTCCTCAAAAATTAAAAAAGCACACACACACATATGATATATATGAAACTAAATATAATCAATAATGTAATCTCATATAGTGTTATATGTTCCAACTACCTTTCTCTCATCACTAACTGACTGTGTTTACCATGTTGACATCCAGCATGACGTTATGTAATCTGGCAGGTCGCTTTTAAGGTCTTTTAATGAGTCTCTCCTGCTGTCTCTTTGAATATATCCTCATAATGAGTATTTCCCTGAGTGAATCATTGAGGATCAGGCATGATGAAGTCAAGCCCCAATTGTGTGTCCTGTAACTGGTCATGTTGGGACATTGCAAAGCACTGACAGCCAGAGCAGAGACAGAGTCACTCAAATGAATAAACAAAGCAAATCAGGACACAGACCGCAAGATGAGTTAAAAATAGATTTCCTCTTTGTAATAAGAGTCTGTTTGCCCTTTAAAACCACATATAAGTATGTAATAAAGTCTGGAGTAATTGAATACGTGACTTGAATGAGGAGGGAGAGGTAAGAGGAGAGGAAAACAGAAGAGACGATGTGAGGTGGAGGAGTCTTGTAACACATCTCAAAGGGTGTATCTCGTTATGGTACCTAATGAAAGGGAATAGATGGTAGAATGGGTTCTGTCATTCTGGGAAGCCATCGTGTGTAACCGTATGGAGTCAGTTCTATGTGTGTGTGAGACATGAAAACACTTACACACAATACCGCCCACCATCACAAAAAAAACATGACTTCCATTTGAAGGTTTATGACAAAGAGCAGCCGTAGACATACAGATGATGTTCTCCCGTTGTGTGGATGGTGATGGATCTATCATCATTAGTTCTATCAATAATAATGAGTGTAGGGGAGTTTCTCACCTTCAGCAGAGATTTGATGAAAAGAACAATTAGGTAAATGCTGAGAAACGATCATTTGAAAATGAATTATAAAATAGATGAACCATGTTTGAAACGGGGTCTGAGACCAAAATATTCATGGATGCTTTCCTTAAAAACAAATGCATATTTGAACATATAAAACAATGAATTTCAAAGATCACCAACAAATGCAAGTAACAAACAAAACACAAAAGAAAATTCTTCGATTTTACAATAATGTACATTACTACACTGTGATGATTTTGATTGCTCTAATGCATGGGTGTTTTCTCCAAGAAAACGAGAGAAGTGTCTCATAAATAAAAAGATAACTAATAAAATAAAAGCTCACCAACAGATAAAAGCATCACAATAATCCACAATCAATACGACTACAGTCCATCAAACATATTGTGAAGTGAAAAGCTATGTGTTTGTAAGAAACAAATCAATCATTACAACATTTTAACCATTGCTACTGGCCAAAATACCAGTCCATAACCCATAATAACACTTCCTCCTGTGAAAAACCCTATCACCTGTCTCATGTCAGAACCCTCTGACATGTTTGTTTAGAACTGTTTTCGTTTGTAAACCATGCTTAATTCATGCATCCATGCAATCTGTGAAGTTAAAAATATCTTAATGATGAATTTGTAATAAACAAGGGGTGTTCACATAAAACATGTCCTTCCATGACTGAATAAAAAACAACACAGTGGTCTCAAGATGCATTTTTTAAAAAGTTAACAGTCTTAAATACGAAATGCTCAGAAGGAGATACATAATGCAAGAGCCAAAAATGTCTGTCTGGAAGTGTATGTCGACCAGCATTTAAAGACATAGGGCACATTGCATAGCCCTTCAACTGGCAAATAAACCAGATAAATGTCTATATCCTTTATTGGACAAAACTATCACAATTCTCACAAAAATGGAGATCAATGTATTATGCATGAAAACGGGAACATTGCTCACAGCATGCGATCTGAGAGACTGACAGTAACTGTCTTGAAATTTATTACTGAGTGTGGTGAATTTGTTACACAAGCGGTGTTTTGATGGCTGTAGTGGCGGCGCTTTAAAGGGGATGAATTTAGAGATGAAACTTCGCTGACAGTCTAACAGCATGTTAAAGCAAAACACACTCTCAGCATGCTAAAACCCTGCTGAAGAAGCTGCATCATTGAAGTCATCCCATTTAAATTAAATTTATGATTGACATTTGAATAGTCAGCTTTCTTAACCCTTCACTACCTGTTACCAGCACACCCGGTAAATTCAATATTAATTCTTGGCAGCTATTAACAGATATAGATGTATACACATATACTGTAGTTAGGTTTGTGGGTGCACTATCCCTTTAAGTAAGGCATAATGTATGGTAAGTTGTCACATATGTGAGCCTGGACCACAAAACCGGTCTTAAGTCGCTGGGGTATATTTGTAGAAATAGCCAAAAATACATTGTATGGGTCAAAATTATCCATTTTTCTTTTATGCCAAAAATCATTAGGATATTAAGTAGAGATCATGTTCCATGAAGATATTTTGTAAATTTCTTACCATAAATATATCAAAACTTCATTTTTGGTTAGTAATATGCATTGCTAAGAACTTCATTTGAATAACTTTAAAGGCGATTTTGTCAATAATTAGATTGTTTTGTACCCTCAGATTCCAGATATTTAAATAGTTGTATCTCGGCCAAATATTATCCGATCCTAACAAACCATACATCAATGGAAAACTTATTCATTCAGCTTTCAGATGATGTATAAATCTCAATTTCGACTTAAGTCGAAATCTCAATTGACACTTAAGACTGGTTTTGTGGTCCAGGGTCACATATAGACACCAAAGTAAAGCAGAGAAATTCAGGTGGCTAGTTATAATTTAGCTGCCATTTGTTAATAGAATGCTGTTATTTTGTTGTTGTTTATTGATAATATTAGTTATTGTCATTCATACAAGCAATAAGGAACTTTAAGCTATGTGCTAGTGTTTTTACTAAGAGGGTTTTAGGCACACAAGTATCTAATGCAGCTTTTTGTTCTTTCTTTATTATGAGTTTTTCCACAGGAACAGAGCAGTTGTATATATACTATGTGTGTCAAGCAATGGAAGTACCTCACCATACTGCTCTTGAACTGTTATCATCCACTTTATTAACCCCCCTCTCCCTCCCCCCTTTTTCCTGTGGAATTCAAAAGTAGACATACAAAAAATCAGGTTTGGTGAGTAAATGATGATAGAATTTTTTATTATTATTAAGATGAATTGAAGTAGCCTACATGTAATACACAGTCATTAAAGGTCAATAAATACCAAAAACTATAAATACTAAATACCAAATGCAATACAATCATGAAAGACAAGGTTAAAGAAATATATTGATTGGTAAATAATTCACAGAGCACATTACTGTTCAGTCTTGGTCTATCATAAAATCTATTTCTAATATTTACATAAATCATAATTTAATGCTAAAAGATCAATGTAAGCATCTCAGAAAGTGCAAGTCAGCTTACATTTTTAAGATGATTTTAGTGGTAATAAAGTGCAAAAGTGAAAGACTGTCATGGGTGCTTGCAAAGGTGCTGCTATGTACAGTAGTTGCTAAGGTGTGTTCAAATTAGGGAAATTTCTTCAATGTAAGTAGGGAAAACTTTGGAGATCACATGGACTTCAGATCACATGGATTCTATCGAAATGACTATTGTGAAAATTCACCAATCAATGGACTGGTTAAAGATAAAAAAAAAAAAAAGTAAGCATTTGGACTTTAAAGCAAATGGTGCAGAAACATAGTTTAATATTTGGGGTTTGGAATTAGCTACAAGTACGAGGAACATCAGACAGTAATGTTTATGATTCGCTGTCAGATGACGACACATTTTGTTATTTATGCCTTCAATATAATGCACACTACAGATTCATGCTACTGACAATTCAGTTTGTCTTCTCTGCCATCCACATAAAGAGGTTTTTGAGCTAGTATGTGTGTTCACAAGAGATATTATGCAAGAAAATGAGAATGTGAGCTGACAGTCATGTCCAAAAATACCTAATTCCAAATGACAACATCCTTGCTGATTGGCTTGTTTTTCAATAAAGCTTGGTTACACTTCTGATGAAGAGAGGTGACCAACAAGCATACTAATGACCTGCTTTACATGTGTGTGGGCGAATGAGTGTGTGTGAGAGAGGGAGAAATGGATGGAGAGAGGAAGTGAGAAAGACACTGAGAGAAAGAGAGAACGTGTTTGTTTCTAGCAGTTCCTGGCCCTTGCTCTTTCCAAAAGGCTCTTTCGGACTACAGACACTGCATTGTATTATAGCCGGGAAAGGTAGGAGAGATTCTGGACTTAAGAGGATCCTCGGATCGTTGCTTCAGGGAGTGTTGTACTGGCAGGAAATAGGCTAACACATGATAGGACAACAATAATATTGGGTTGATGAGACATTTTGCCCAATCATAGATTTTACAATGCATTTCAATGATTAATTTCTCCAAGATTTGTGATGTGGCGGAGAAAGGGGATGTGTATTTTGGGAAAGCGGTAATGCCAGCATCACAGACGCCAGAGCCACACGATTGAAACCTGATGTGAAGTGCTGTACCACACTGCCACCGAGAGGACAGTCTCAGAAGTGCAGCGTGTGTCAGTATCCTTTCCTTTCGCCTGCAAACCTTGAGATTTCTGCAAAATACCCAAAAATGCTCTTGAAAAACTAGTACTTTTAGAAATATGGTGAAATCACATCGGTTCAACCCTTCTTTCAGTGTCTCTTACAGTGTCCAGTTTTTAATAACATCCTGTTGTTGTTCTAATCCTATTAGCTGAGGATATATATTCTGTTTTAAATCACAACTTTCTCTATTGCTTTTCCTCTGTCTTTCTCTTTCAGTGCAGCGTGTTTATGCTACATGTTTTGTCTAGTGAGTTTTTCACCAGTTTAACTCCTTGGCAGTTTAGTCAATAGGCTGTAATGAAGGCTGCTTTCATGATTGTGTCATCTTACTCCCAGTGATGGTGAGTTGCCTATATTTCGAAGTAATGGTTTTCAGCCCGTTGATTTATTGATTAGAGTGATTTGAAGCTTCAAAAATCACAAACAGAAAAGAAAGGAGAAGCAAGAAAGTAAACAAAGTTTCTATATTCTGGTACTAAGTACTGGTACTTCTTTTGACCTGGCAAGATACCATGTTTGTAGAGATGTGAATTCTACATTTGCGATGATTAATTATTTCGTTTTTCATTAGCGTATTGGTGGTCTACATCAATACACATTTCAATTGTGCAAAAGATCAAAGTCGCTCGCTACAGACTACGATTAATTTGTGATGTTACATTTTTGCAAAGTGATTTAACTAGTAATAATCAAAAGATTAATGTTTTTACACCTGATAAATCTAACGTGAGATTTAATGCATTCAAAAAACACAATTAAAACAAAAATCTTGAATACATCTCTTCTGTGATATTTAATTTTCAATTTAATTAAAAAAGTGGCAAATGTGGCAAAAAAAAACTACACATGATCCCTTTAGTCCCTCATGATTTTGCATAAATAATAATAATATTTTTTTATTATTTGAATAATTATTAAATATTTGACCGTTGTATGAAAAAAGAAAAAAAAAAAATCACGAAAGACTGATCAACTCTAAGATACTTTCTTAATATCCATAAAGTATTTATTTTACATCATAAAATAATATTCTTGATATAGAATTATAATAATATAATATTTATTTTTAATATGCGCATTTAACCAGCAAAGAAAATAGTTTAATAATTTTAACTTGAAGCTTACACCACTTGATATTTTCATGTTATTAAGCCAAAGTTTATGTTGAAAATGGCATGAAGAATTAATTTATCATTTTCTAAGAAATAAGATTTCTCTTTTTCAAAAAATGAAGCTGAAGCGGAGGTGGCTGTTGAGGCAATCAATAAAAATATATATGCCTTAAGCCCAATTTATCAAACCTGAGCAGTATTTTAAAAAGCTGTTTTGCAATAAAGTGTTAAGCACACATCATTTAATCTAAGCAAATGGCAAAGAAAGCCTAAAAGATTTTTGTAATTACAGTGTCATCAAAATAGCTAAAAGAGGGATGGAGTGCTGGGAGTGAAGGTAACTGGTATTGAAAAGTGAGGTTTTGCATTGGCAGTATGATGAATGCAAGTCCTAGTATCCAAAGACACAAGTTCAGACTCTCCAGCATTTCTTTTGGTTTCTACTGGCTGAACAGAACAGGCATAAATCGCTCAGTAAAGCAAGATGAAACATAACCTTGACATTCAAACATTACAAAATGTAATAAAATGTGACCCTGGACCACAAAACGAGTCTTAAGTCGCTGGGGTATATTTGTAGCAATAGCCAAAAATACATTGTATGGGTCAAAATTATTGATTTTTCTTTTATGCCAAAAATCATTA
>JAFVLL020022963.1:0-23740 GCA_021397915.2 Tor tambroides | reverse complement strand
AGGATCACCCCCACATGCCCCCTCTAAATTGTGATTAGTTGGTGGAGGGAAGGGGGAGGGGCTAAGGGACATTGAGGTAGGAAGCATACACAGATGTGAGGCAGGTGAAGAAACAGAATCACAGTCACACCTGGAGTCAGTGTGTGCTTGTGCATCCACAACACTTGGACTTGTCTTCTCCAGAGACGAATAGCCGCTTTCAGTACCCAATCGATTCTTAGTACCTGAGAGAGCAAATAAAGACGGGGGGGCTTAAGCAGTAATAAATATTTGTCATGCCTAGTAAAAAAGTGCAATGTGCAGAATAGCATAAATGTAAACATTGTTTGACATTTCACACAAAAATGAAGTTCTGTCATTATTTACTTTTTACCTCCTATGACTTTCTTCCATGGAAACAAAACCTTCTAAAGAACAGATGCCATAATGAACTTTTAACTTTCAAAATTGTTTAGAAAAAAAAGTTTTTCCTTAAAAAAGCTAAAAAAATGTTTTGTCAGCTGAACAACTGCCATGTTGTTAAACAGTGCAATTCTTTGAACACACTTGTACTTAATCTCTCACAACCTTATTTTCATTACTGTCCAAACTTGTATATGGCGATACCCTGACTAAGGTCTATGCAACTCCAGTAAATGAATAATGGAGCCTTTACATTTCATAAATAACATAAAAGTATTGTAAAAGTCGCCCAAATATCTGTATGAATAAAGCTTTGGGTTAGAAACAGATTGAAATATGCCCTCGTTGTCCTTCAAACAGAAGTCATCAGAAGTCAAATTTATAAAAGAATCATTTGAGCTGGTTTTGTAAACCTCACTGTCAGATTCATTAAAAATATCACTCAAAAGAATGAACTGATCACAAGTTTAACAGGTTTGGATTGATGACACAATTTAAATGTTCATGCAAACTATTCTGAATTCTTTACAAGAAAAATGAACAATATTCTTAGCTACCACCTACCTTTATTTCCTAAGCTGACAAATCAGTAACTACTACAACCAAAAACAAGTACATCCAGTTCTAGTCACAAGTCCACACGCAAAGGCCAGTCTGAGGTCATACCGTCTGTGTCGGAGCAGCCCGAGGACTGACTGAGTGATGAAGAGAGAGAGGACCCAAGCTTGGTATCGAGTGATGATGAAGCATTACCAGTGCTGGAAGGATCCCTGACTTCACCACTGTTTGACTCCTCCTCCAGCTCCTTCTCTGAGGAGGGCATCAAGACCTCCTCCACTGTGCTCACCACGCTATCTCTTCTGTCATTTCTGGTGGCCCCTTTAGTATTACTGATGCCACTTCTGCTACTGCCTTTAGTGGCACTGCTGGTACTAGAACCAGCATTGTCGCTGATGGAAACTTTACCGCCGCTATTACTACTAGAACCAATGCTGCCTTGTCTTTTAATGCTGCTGTTGAAACTATTTCCAGAAGTGCTACTTTTCTTAGCAGCAGCACCCCCACTGCTACTACTGCTGCTGCTGCTGCTGGAGGTTTGGTTTTCTGCTGTCTGCTGAGAGAGAAAGAGAGAGGCAGAGAATACAGGTGAGTAAATCAGAGATTGACAGGCTGCACACAAGCGCTCGGCCAGCGAAATCCAATTGGCACGGGTGGTATAGGAAAAGCCTCTCTTTCAACCTGCCTGACAAACAAGCACACATGTCTTTTGCACTCTACTTCCACTTTGCAAACTCTTCACCCTCCCCGGGGGGGGGGGGGGGATTGTCAATAATCCTGTCCAGATCACTTAGGTTAATTCTATTAAACTTCTATCTGACTAATGCTTCAAAATACACAAAAATAAACACACAAAATACAGGAACACAGCATTTCATGTACATGCTGTTAATTGTTGCAGCACAGTGGAATGGCGCTTTCACACACTAGATCAATTTGCTCTGTTGTCAGCAGAAAGAATATGCAGAAGGGAGATAAAGAGGGATTAGTAAATCAACCGGACAGAAAGATGGGCACAGCACTTAGAAATGTAATTAAAGTAAAGAATAGGTGGAGGAGGAGCACATTTAAAGGAGCAGTACTCCAAAACAGCATAATTCTTTCAACATTACTGTGACCATCTAAAAACAAGCATCTTCAGGACGAAATGACAAACTAACTAGCCTTTTTGCACTTATTTAAGTCTACTAATCTGTAACAAATCATTTATATGATTATTTATATACATAAGTTGATAAATCAATTAGATTATAGAAATTTATCTTGGTATCATATGGTATTCTAAGTGTGGTCTGAGATATTGTGATCTCCAAATCTGGATATCTAATCCATTTAACGCTGAACAATAGTACTAAATCTTGCTATATGTTTAGTGCATCTAAACCTTGCAGATCACAAATGAAATACTGACAAATCAGAAGACAAAAAAAATGTGCAAACTGGAAATTAGACAAATCTTTTGATTCTAAATCTTTTGCACTAAAATATAATTCTGCGATAAACTGCTGAGGAAAAACTGAGAAAAATAAATATTCTAAAGTATCTGAAATACATTTATTTCATGCTAAGTATACTACAAATACATTTACTTATTTATGTGCTTAATAAAAATACCCTGCAATTGTGCTTTTGGTACTAAACTGCTATACTTAAAGTCTACTAAATTGGAACAACTAATTATGTACTTAATGCACTTTAGTTGTGCAGAAGTAGTGCTGAAGTCCATCTAAAGATATACCGAAGTATATTTGATTGTGCTAAAGTGGAACTACTGCAAGTATACTTTAGGTACACTTTAAATATCTTGCATTTAAAGACTGATATTATTCAAAGATCATACAATCCTCATCAACAGTGACATTAAAACACATTTTAGGCTTAATATTAAGAAATGTGCATTGTGCACAAGTAGAACTCCAAATTAAGTTTAATTACAATTTTTATATCAGTAAGTCTCAAGTGAAATGTTAGTAAGTACGTTAATAAATTTGAACTATACTTAGTATGAAATAATTATATTTTATATATATAATTTTTTTTACTAGGGATACTACATTAAATGTTCAATTTATTCATATTTTACCAAAGGAAATATGCTGCAAAGATATTAGACAGGATACTGGCATTGCCTGTCACAGAACATGATTGTATGAAATAGCATTAAATATGAACGAGACTCACTTGCGGTGGGTGGGCTGGATCCTTCCCCTTCTTCTTCTGATTTGATTTAGCAGCAGCTTTGGGGTAAACAATCAGATTTTCTTGCCACCTAAACGAAACAAACAACCTTAAATTCAAACACACGGCAGACACCAAAAATGACCCTGGCTGGAAACTGCACGCATATGCAAACTCAAACAAGCTTTCAGATTTCTCTTACTTCTGCTTTCTGGACATCACGCTTCAAGACTAAAAACCACCAGTTGCAAGGAAACAGAGAATTAAAATCAATAAAAGAACAACCCTGAACAATCCCAAAAGAAACAGTTCTAAAGCTGGTGTTCTCAACACAGACAGAAACACACACACACACACACACTAATCCAAGACTCCTTGACACCTTTTATTACACTCTTAAGGGATTAGATCAACCTTGCTGAGATTTAGTGACTTATAACACTTAAGCAGAAACAGAGGGATGAGACTGAAGACAGAGAGAAAGAGAAGATTTCAGCTAAACTACTGAACAGAGCTCAGATTTTGGCACAAAACAAGAAATATATCAACTTGGCTTCACCTCTCTTGTCGCATTACATCACAACATATGATTGTATACTATAATGCATATCAATTTTGATTTAAAAAAACAACTAGTAGGAGTTATGTGTGGCCAAGTTCACACCACAGGTCAGTGAGTGCATTACCTACTGATGCTGAAGCTGTCTGTGCTCTCTGTTCGGATGTAGTAGTCTCTGTCAGTGAAGCACAACCTCAGACAGTTCTGGAAGCCAGTTTGAGATGAAGCATCAAGAACCTCACAGCATTGGGACATATTTACACTTCCTTGGGGCAATGTACCTGGCTAGATGAAAACAGTCACTCTGTCATTGCACAGAGAAGGTAAGATTTTAATAATCATACATTTTTGATGCACAATCCAAAAGTCAATGGAAAATCCTAGTGGGTTTTTGTCAACCAAAACAAGGTGAAGACGTATTACTGTAGGCCAGCCTGGAAGTTAGTCTTCAAAAACACTCTATTAATGATAATGCTAAATGGAAATCAGTATGAAAAGAGTTAAAATAAACATTTCTGGTCTGGTGTCAATGATGGAGATACTTTAGCTTGGGATAGTCAGGTACATAAGACAAAAAAGGTTAGGAAACACTGCATGAAAAACAGGTAAAACCTCACCATCTCATCCAGAGAGTATTTTAGAAGCCCATGCTCATAAAGCACAAAATATCTCCTCTGCCATTTCTATAACAGAGATAGCAAAGAAAGATCAAGGCTAGAGTTAAAACATAAGTTACACATCAATGGCCTGTATCTGATGGAAAGGATCTCTGGAAATGCCAGTGTCATCACCCGTTTCCTGGGGCCACAAACGCTAAAGTCAGTGTCCTCTGGGGCCAGGAGGAGCCAGCCCACCTGAAGAGGCTTAGTCTGAGAAACAGAGAAAGATAAATAAATAAAATAAAATAAAAGGTCAATGTCAATTAAAAAGTTAAGAAATTATATCCTCACCTGAAACAGATCTGCTTCGCTGAGTTTGTGGGAATCCACGGTTTTGAAGCAGTTTTGACATTTACTTTTATTGAAGATGTTGGCCTGAAAGCGATGACACCGATTCTCGCGTGCAGAAAACATCGTTTTGGAGGTGAATGGTGAGTGTGTCGACAGCACACACTCACTTTTTTTTTTTTTTTTTTTTTAGTAAAGTAAAATGGCTAAATAACTAATTTCAAGTGACGATTGTGTGTTTACTTTCTTAAAAACGGTTAGGTAGGTTCTCGATGTCTTCATTTATTATTAATGGTGTCCGTGCCGTTCATGTGCCTTATTGTCTTTCAGTCCTTTCAATCATTTCACTGATTGTTACAGATCTGTGGAGTCTAAGTAGAGGGATACCTGAGAGATACACGGGTCTAAATGCGATATTAACACGCGATGGAGAGTTCAGCTCTTCTTAAAAAGTAACGCCGAAACAAACCACTGAGCGAGCGTGGTTGCAGGGTTGCCAGGTTTTGTCAGCAACCGCCCCCCCCCAATTGCTACTCAAAACTAGCCCAATTGCTTTTTAGGTGGTGGAGGAGGGGTCCCCTGGTAAAAATCGTATTCCGGGGGGTAAAATACAAAATTTTTTGGCGGGGTTCCCCTGGTAAAAGTCGCATTCCAGGGGCTAAATATCACATTATTGGGGTCGCCTCAACCCGCGGACATGAAAAACATCCCGCGGAGTGTTAAATTAGCCCAATTCCGCGGTAAAACCGCGGACTTGGCAACACTGCGTGGTTGTCAACGGCGTCACCTAGCTGTACTGCTAACTAGTGCCTTCTTGGTAGGGATTTTGATTCATACCAGCGATTCGATTCTTTTGAATCCGTTCACCAGAAAGATTTATTCAGATTCGTTCAGGGATCCTTTATTGTTTTTGTAAAAGCAGATTTGTAAAAACCTGCAATCTAACTTTTGTTGATACTAAAAAGTTTTTTAAAAAGTTTAAAACCCTGTAGAAATACATGTAGAAATACACATGTTCTTTTACCTTAATGTAAAAATAATATGTCTGCCTTCTTATAGCCTAAGTCTCTTTTTGCTTTGACTTCCTAAGGGGGAAGATTTTTTTTTTTTTTAATGTTTTCAAACTTTTAATTTTTATACAGTGTGGTATGCTGCCACTTGACCTCATTACATTTTAAATTTATTTCATCAAGTCATGTCCAGTTATCATTTTCATTTTTTCCTTTTTTGTGAAAATGCCCTGAACTTGTAGTATAATCAAGCAATAAATTGAAAAGATTTATAAAATCACTTTCAGTTCATCAAACTAACAATAGAAAGGTCAGGGTGTGTGCAGTTTCATTATGGGGTACATTGAAGAAAAAGTAAATATAATAAATAAAATATGAATACCATCAGTATTTTAATTAATTTTATTTATAGTTAAAATACAATACATAAAGGAATATACAGGTTTGATTTCTATATGGTGAGTGGTAATGATGAAATATATCTATTATTAATGACGTAAAACCAACAAAGATCATTATGGTTCAAAGGATCTTAATTCATGCCACACCTGTCTGTTAAAGCCTTAGCATAAATGCTTGTCTGAATGTGTGAGTGAAAGGGATATCCATTAAAATTCTCCACCCTCTGCTTTCAGATCAACTTTCATCTTCTGTTTCTTCATTATGGCCTCCAACTCAGTGGCCTTCCGCTTATCCTGAAACAGAGCGATGAGAAGATAGACATGAAGAGAATCATGAAGCATAGTGAAAGTGCTTCTATTTCACTATATTTTAATTATTGACATACTGATGCAGCATTTTAAAATGCTTTTGCTTGAATGACCTAGATAAAGATTTAATTGAAATGAAATGTTCTTAATTTTAAGTCATAATGTTTTTTTGTTGTTTAATATTTTGATTTTTCAAAATCATAAAACTGTTTTATCTTAAATTAAAGAGAGAGAACTTTTTACATTTTTTTTTTCCAATAAATTTTTAATGTGGTCTCAGACCTCATAAAAATTCACAGTTACTATGCCCAGTCGAAGCTGACTGACAGAAGAGCCCTTTTCTATTAACTGAGGTCTGACAACTGAAACTGCCGGAGGGGAAAATGAGAAGGCATGAGAGGTATTTTGTGAGAAGGTGTCTGGGAGTGAGTGATTTACCTCCAGCAGTGCTTTCTGCACCATGATCTGGCTGTAGACTCTGGTTCCCTCTTCTGGACAAACAGCACGCAGCTCCTCCTTATTCAGAGAGAAGAGCTGAGCTCCTGTTAGGACACCCAGACTCTGTACGGTGCTGAGACACAGATAGAGATTACAACATGAGCAAAGGTCTTACATCAGTTTCAGCTCCAGATTGGGATGTGTGTATTTTACTCACTAATCATTGAAGCCTTTGGCCCTGAGCCACTCCTGAACCTCAGCTGGAGGGGAGTGATAGTCCAGCGGTGCGGTTGTCTCATTTGCTTTGTTAATTACCACTGGGCGTATCGATGCTGATTTACCATTGGCCAGTCTTTGCAAGAGCTCATCATTCATCAAAAATACTGTTAACACATATAAATATTACAGTAAGAAATCAAATAAAATATGCATTTTAAAAGTGGACATTTATGACATTCTCTGATATGATATATGTGACCCTGGACCACAAAACCAGTCATAAGGGTCAATAAGCTTTCCATCGATGTATGGTTTGTTAGGATAGGACAATACTTGGCTGAAATACAACTATCTGAAAATCTGGAATCTGAGAGTGCAAAAAAATCTAAATATTGAGAAAATCGACTTTAAAGTTGTCCAAATGAAGTTCTTAGCCATGCATATTGCTAATCAAAAATTAAGTTTTGATATATTTACGGTAGGAAATTTACTAAATGGAATATGATCTTTACTTAATATCCTAACGATTTTTGGCATTAAAGAAAAATCGATCATTTTGACCCATACAATGTATTGTTGGCTATTGCTACAAATATACTAGTGCGACTTATGACTGGTTCTGTGGTCCAGGGTCACATATGAGGGATAATGTACAGTCAGTCGGTCATTATAAAAAAATCCCAGAGGGGTCTCATATCATTCAGTGTTGTTATTTTTCTAAAACTATGAAATATAGTTTTTGGTAATTAAAATAAATATATACATTAGATGAAAAATGTAAACTTAAAACACTGTTGCCTTGGCACCTAACTGCAATAAATATGTTTAAGCTGAAGTTCTAAAATTCCAAATTTAAAACAGAAATAACAATTAATTAAAGCTATACATAAATAATTTAAAAACAAAAACTGATAAAATGACAAAAACTAACAAATTTCTTTGAATAAATAATGAAAATCTAATATAAAGCTACATTAAAATATGAATAAAAACTATAATAGTATATAAATAATACTCAAATAAAACTAGTATAATTATGAAAGAGTTTATTTTATGATACTGATCAGATAAGTCTTAAAACAACCATTTACCAAATGAATAAATGCATACATATAAATAATACCTATTATTTAAAATCAATATTTATTACTGCTTACTATATAATAAATGCTAATATTTGAATTTAATTAATATTAAGAGAATAATTAATAATTAAGATAAAAACAGAATGCTACATGATACAAGCATATTGTTAAAAAACATTTGCACAAATGGTCAAACATAGTTTAGTGGACATTATACAGACATATTTGCCCGAAGAATGTTACAATTGACCAATCAAAATCAAGTATTCCAAAGAGTCAAATCCTAATACTGGAGAAAAATCAGGCAGATGTTTATGAATAAAATGCAAAATCATTTTCAGAAGGACACAAATCCGTTTATTTGCTTGCATACAATACTGATAAATAATGACTTCACCATCCTCCATAACCTTGAGGTATTTGACTTTTACTCCAGAAGCATTGTCTTTGTAATCATACTTTGAATAAAAGGCATTTATTAAATAGTTAGAAGTGACTAATTTAGAAATAATGTTGTAAGAAACAATACCTTTATCTCCGTCGTCTCCAATTGGTGGCATACTGTGGGGGCGTGGATCAAGGTGGAATGAATTTTTACCTGTAGAGCTGGGTAGAACACAGGAGACTCTGCCTCCTCCCGGGGGAGGAATAGGAGCTTTCTATGAAAATATGATAGGAATTAGTTTATAAATTAGAATGTGGGTTTGTTACGTATGTGAGAGCATGATGCCTTTACCATGGACTGGTTGCGCATTACTACGTTGGAAGTGTCAACTTCTGCGTGATTGATTGGCTCGAGGATATTATGTGGAACAAAACCAATTTGGCCGTATTCATTCTTACATTTCCACCATCGCTTTGATGACTGTAACACCTAAGACAGAGAGGATAAGACACACAGAGACAGACAAAGGGTAAAAGGAGTGTTTGTTAATATTAAAATATACAATATAACAAAATATGTTCACCAAACTACTTTTTAATACTGTGAAATATTATTACATTTTAAAAAGTAGTTTGGTGACTCTATAAAAATCTTACTAACCCCAAAGTTTTTGAATAGTAGTGTACATGTGAATTAAAATAAGTACAAAATATAAATCAAAATGGAAAGGGAAGCTGTGCTTGTGTGTATGTCAATGCAAGATACCTCCAGAGTTTCTCCATGTAATACTGAGAGTTCACTACTGTTTCGTGCCACAAAGGCATAACTGCAACGGTACAGCCTTTCTTCATGAGGAGGCAGGGAGTCTTCCATCCTAAACCAAAATCACACACACACACACACACACACACACACACACACACAATGAAACAAAGTGGCATCGCAAAGACACACACAGCTGACTGGTCAATACTAACCCATCATGTTCCTCCTGGTATACAGTTAGACGTGCCTGATCAATGACCTGTGGAAAAAGAAAGGAAGGAATTGAAGGTGGTTTGTATTGCGGCTGTGTTTATATCAGTGAATGAGAGGTTGTATACCTGCTGAGTCTGCATAAGGGCCTCATGTTTGTGCTGGGACTCTACGGGGTCCTCGATGGGTTGTCCATGCATGTCTATGGCCATCGGCTGCCAACCATCCAGAAAGACAGGTTTGTATTGAGGCACAGTCTCGCTGAGTTGAGAGCTGACAAACACACACTGGAGTTAACTAACCAATCTTTATTAGTTAAAACCTTTCCTTTGCAAAATAGAGCACTTAACAGAGAATTGACACTTTTTATAATGTGCTTTTCCTTTCTTTTTGAAGCTCAAACACTCCTTTCCCGTTAAATATAATACTAGACCACCCTGCATCATATTTGCTGACTGTAATCCACTACTTGTTTCTTACTAATTTTGGGGTGCTGATTCCAAAAATAGTGCCTGTTTTGCTCTAGCATGTCACACTTTCTCAAAAAACCTGAGCTTTTCATAGCATTTTGCTTTCAATAGCAGTTTTTAAGGTGAATAAGTCTTAGCCAATAATAACCAGACATGATTCCTATCTTCCTCTGCTCCATGTTGACACTATATGTTAAATTCAAAGCCGATTTTGACATATATGAATGATTATGAAGACTTTACTTTATGCCTAATCATGATTTCGAAGATAGTATTTGAACATATTTTTCCACTCCTTTGCAGATTGTAAGTTAAATTATATATTTTGAATACTCTTTTGAATACTAAATTTCATTTTTTAATATATTTTTATATATTTTTTTATATTTTAGACATAATTTTAATATATATAGTTTTTATTTTTTAATATAAACATTTTAGCATAATCAAATTAGGTAACAAAGCCTTTTTTTGTAAATCAGCAATTTTTTTCTTTAAAGATGCAAGGCTGTGTTATAGAAAAGAGCAACTTATGTTGTGTTCTTTTTTTTGTGCAATCAATAAGAAAGAAACTTTTCAGGTTTGGAACAACATTAGGGTGAGTAAATAATGACAGAATGTGCATTTTTGGGTGAACTATCCATTTATAAGTGAGGTTCAAACTGAAAGCAGGTATCAGTTTGGTCATTTATTCTAATAGTATAATTTCCATTCAAATTTAAATTCTACAGTTTTGTTACTGACTATGGCACGGTCCAGTTTGGGCCGAGTGACTTCCACAGTGGTTTCTCTTGTTCATTAAGGTTCTGCTGTAGTAGGGAGATTGCTCCACTGGTCATAGCGGGGCTGGAGACTGTTGCTGCCAACTCAGGACCACCTGTGGTCTTTACCATCTGGTGAACATACAACAAATCTTATACACCATATGGCAATTACAAATTCTTTCCTTACTTTGTGGGAAAAAGTAACCTCTGTTCTCTTCTAAATTAAAGTTAGAGAAAGCTATACCTATGTTGCCAATTCTATGTTCTAATATACTAATGGTTTTTGAATTAGGCATATGAATGTTAGAGTTTAGGTGTGTTTTCTGTATATCTATTGTGTGTGTGTAATACTCTTACCAAGTGCAAAGGGATGAAGACATGGTGCAAGAGTTCCTCTGAGGTTGGCTCTGAGATTTTCGTCTTCAGGCGATCCTACAACACAGACACACACACGGGTCAAGCACAGTAGTTTTATGAAATTCTTAAATACGTCATTTGTGCTCTACTACCCAAGCAACCAACCAAAACTGCAAAACAATAAATGGAGAGAAAATTAAACACCTCCCATTTGGGGGGATGAAAGGCAAGATTTAGTAAGACTTGTCGAATTCGTCACCTTACCAGTAGACAGAGAGAATATTTAATCTTCTGAAAAATATCCACAAACTCTTGTTCTGATGGTGGCGTCACCCTTTGTGTGAGAGGGCCATCTATAAACATAGATGATTTATGATTTACTATGTTTCTGAAGGTCTTGGACAGGCTTGTGAATAATGGAGATCATCGGGGGCGTCTCTCTTACCATCCTGCTCTTTCTTCTTCTTGCTTTTCTTCTTCTTGCTGTTCTTTTTAATGCTCTGTTGCTCTAGAATGTTCTTAGCTACTGCCGTCTCCTGCAGACGGGCCATGAAACGCTCCACATCAGCAAAACAGCGATTCACCAACTCCTATGAGAGCAGGATATGAAAAAAAGAGTAAACTGCAAGGTTTTAAGCAACAAGTCCAACTACACAAATGCAGTTGTATTTTCAATCACTTTTATTAGTCTTTTCTCTAAAACTAAAATCCCAATAACATCGTTATTTTTCAGGTCAGGGCAACTCGTCACATTTTTATTGAGGTAAGTTAGTCATAGTTTTTTTGCAGTTTATAATTTTATACAGTTTCTTAATTATATTGTTGTACTTCAAACTATATTTTCGTATTTTTAATGTTATGTTTTACGTTTTTTTATGAATTGCTTTATCTTTTTATATTTGTTGTTGCTACATATAGTATAGGATATGTTTAATGGCAGATTTCAGTGAAAACGTATCCCATATACCCTAATAATAGTGCATGCATTCAATGAACTGTACTTTTTTTCTAAACAATAATGTTGTAAATGATTGCAAAATACTTTAGGGTGTGTTTATGCACCCTATTTTTAATCTCTTTTTAAATAAACAAATAACCTTCAGAAATATTCACAATGTGTAACAAGTGTGACAACTAGCCCCGGTCTCTTCTATTGCAAAACTAAATTTTATTTTTTCAGGTCTGCATTCTATTCAACAGGAAGTGTCCTATTTAACAGTCATACTTACAACTTCTCTCTGTGCATGCATCAGATGTGTATCTGCTTTCACTCTGTCTCCTCCATTTACTAAGATAAGCAAATATAGAGCAATGAAATATTGTATTTATATATAAATATATATACATATACACATACATGGGTATGACAGATGTATTACAATGTGAAGGTAGTTTATGAGGACACTGCCTATGTCTCCGTAATTCAAAAGGCTTAAAAAAACACACTAAATGATTTTTTTTTTTGAAAATCAAAAAATGCAGAAAGTTTTCTGTAAGTGGTAGGTGTAGGTGTAGGGTTGGTGTAGGGCGATAGAAAATACAGTTTGTACAGTATAAAATCCATTACGCCTATGGAGAGTCCCCGTAAACCACCAGTACCAACATGTGTGTGTGTGTGTGTGTGTGTGTGTGTGTAAATTAGCATAAATATTCAAAACTATGTATTGTCATTATGTATATATTTAATAAAACAGACATACAGAAAATAGACATATACACACATGCATTGACACCTATGGGATGTGAGTTAGCAGCTGTGTCTTTTGCAGACTTAGACTGTCTCCTGGGGATAACTTGGGGAGCAGCCATCTTAGAGAGATATGAAGTTGGAAAAGACAAAAAACAAAGGAAGTTATATAGACAGTGATAAAAATTCCTGTCTTCCAATTGACAGCTTTACCCGGTCACCTGCTCACACACAGTCAATGTCAGGTCTGGTTTGGCTCAACACTGATGAGTCACAAGAACAACAAAACTATGGAAAGCTTGGACAGGTATGTGGCTTTTTAAATCCATTTAAGAGAACAAATAATGTCTGATTTTTTAAATCTACATAAATTTTATCTGCAGTTCCTTGGTCATCACTTTACTTGGGACTAAACTTTCAGTTAAACAGCATTATGCAACCACAACCCAATTATCAAAGAGGATTATTGGTTAGTGGACTATTGGGGAGAAAACATCAGAAACTGAAGACAGAATTTCATTCAGTTGAGCTGGCAGGCAGACAAAGAAGTGAGACTACTATGCCAAGGAGCCTGAGAGAATCTCTTTATATGGTTTGATGGGTTAATAAAATAAGCTTTAGGACTTGGGCTGCCACAACTCCCTATAATTAAGACACGCCTGTTCAGATTTTTTTTTTTTTGCCAAACAAACTCAATGAATGGCTTTTTTTGTAAATCTGGTCTTGGCAGGATTGCTTGAGAGTTTCACTCCTTCGTTGTTTAAGACTCTGGGATAAAGAAGGTTGACATTCCACACATAACCAATACATTACTGTGCATTAGCTCAGTCACAGCTATGGCCTCCAACTAGAAGAAACCACTAAGCGTTTGTCAGATCTTTACGATCAATTAGCTTCTTAGTTGTGGGGTCACACCAGAGCTGGTACAGTGTCTCTGAATATTTCTTTTCAGGATGTTCACAGTTTAAAAAAACAATAATAATAGTCATTAAAAATTTACAATTCAACTTTTACAGATGGATTTCAAAGTCTGAGACCACCTGTTAAAAATTATTTTCTTGTTTTAAATAAATAAATGCCATATCTCCACAGCCCTATATAGGACAAGCAGTTTGGAAATAAATAAATGAAAAGATATAGACTATAAACCGCAAAACAGGTTTGTGCAAAAATGAGTGATCATGTTCTACAGCATGATTTGAGATGATCCATAGAGCACTGCATGCTTCAGTGGAGGCAAGAACATCTTACTGTCTATACAAAATGGCACGATCTATAAGTCATGATCAATGTCACGAATCGAATTATTTGATTAGTGACCTAGAAATAGTGTAGAATCTAAAACATTTGTTTTCCATTTCATGTCATAATAATTCTTAATTTAATGTTTGAAATGTTTCAAAATCCTAATCCTTTTTATTTCATTGGTTTCCAATGTGGTCTCAGATTTTTGGACCCTGACTATATTTCTGAAAACTGCAAGTAGAAATTTCCAAGAACCCACCAAAATCACCATGTCAAAATCACTGCGTTGACTAAACACTCTTGTGTTGTTTAGGGGGAGTGGCCAGGATTTCCAACACAGCTGCTATTATTAGCAGAGATCTATTCAATGACTTGTTTGAATTCACACTGTCATGCCATTGTATCACCAAAGAATAGGTACAAGACACAAAATATAGCTCTTAGATATGAGATTACAATGCATTGAACATTGCTATAGATGAGTGAATACTTTTCAATCCTTCAGGGGAAAGCATTCCTTATCAATGTGCATCGCAACTAGCATCTGGATGTGACCATAAAATCATAATATACACCTGTTGCCTAAATTTCTAGTATTAACATAAAGTGTCAATTTCCATGGCATTAATATAAAAATGTATATGTCTGGTTTAAAAGTCTTACCGTGTGTTAGATGTGTGCACCTCCTTCTGTCACATCTTCTGTTTACACCTAATAGAGAAATGCAAGAACAAGAAAAACAAGTTGATCTGTTTAACTTGAAGAAAGCCTGGACTCCCTCTCTCTCTCTCTCTCTCTCTCTCTCTCTCCTGAGTTTCAGGATATGCAGAGCATAGAAACCTGGGTGGAAGTGTGTTAACACATTCTGATGACTGCATACCTCTTACATTCCTCTGCGAGACAATAAACACAAGATCTTCACAGAGATCAGATTTTTATAAGAATCTTTGAGAAGCCCAAACTAGATTATAGAAAATATATATATGTGTATATAAATAATGTGTAAAACACCACATAAACATATGTATTCACACATACAGACACATAAATTTAATACTCACAGAGCCACAGAGTCTTCGGCAGCGCATCGGTCACTGCTTCAGTGCAGTGTGTTCAGGCTAAGCTTGTTTGTCTAGATCTGTCATTCTCTCATGCCCTCCCTCTTTCTTTATTTTTTTCTCTTCCACTGTTCCTGTCACTCACAGGTGTAAAGAAATGCTGTTACCTCAGTGTTTAAGCTATTTGAAGTACTTTCATGAGTCTAGGTCAATTTATGCGGTGTTTGCTGTCAGCACCCAATGCATTTAGAGAGATATTATCTTAATGCAACGCTTTTGATGCAGAGATTGTATTAGTAATGTATTGTTGTTGCTTTGCTTTTTTTTTAAACAATCATATCTCGGAATATTTGTTATTCTATGAAGCTCTGTAGCTTGCTCAGTTGTTGGAAATTGTGCAAAACTGTCTATTTATTATTCCTGCTAAAAATAAGAACATCTATTATTAGATATTATAGGTATAGAAGAGGTATAGAGTGTATATAGAAGAATTTCTCAAAGGTAAATAATAAACATACACTCCCACACTTACATAACCTCTCACCAGTGATTGTGTCATTTTGATATGAATTCTGTCTGTTGCCTCAGACGCCTTGCCAAGTAGAGCACAAATGCTGTTCATCCTACCAGGAACTGTGAATCAAGTTTCACATGACACTTTTTGTACCTGCATTTCCTCTTTCCTCTCATTCAAAGTGCTACCTTATGAATCTGCATTTTGAATCTTTAAAGCGACAGTTAATTAAACACTTAATCTGCAGTCTCTAAGTAGATTTGTAGATGTGCAACTTTTAATAAAGTTAAAAAAGACTTGTTTCGTTTGTGAACAACTTCTGTGTACTTAGCGAACAGGTCGAGTGAATGATTCAATGATTCACTCAAAAACACTTGCTCATCTGCACCTACCGTGGAAACATGCTAAATTTATTAGGACACCAAACAGGATATGATGTCACACTCCATGGCTTTTGTTCATTCATTTAGACTGTGGAAAGCACAGTCTTTCCTCAATTCCATTTTCAGAACTGGGTAGTAACTGATTACATGTAATCTGGATTACATAATCAGATTCCAAAAAGTGTGTACTTGTACATTTTAAAATACTCAGACTACAGTTAATTTTTTGCTGATTACATATTATTCACATAATAACAGTAAATTATCCATAATTTATTGATTCTTCCTAATTTCTCTTTTTCATCTTTTAAAATTTCCTTTCTAAAATAGGCTACCATTTCTATACTTCAGTTTTGTGCACATTCACAGCATTTGACCACTGGATTTACAAAAGTCATTTCAGGTTTAAGAAGTGTTTCAACATTGCATCAACTTCTGTTGAACACATACATTTTTATTTAAATTATCACTCAGTGGGTTATTTAACCACTGTAGCTTTGGAAGTCTTTTGTCTTTCAAATACATGAAAATGCACAAATTCACGTTATTTCTTACGTTATTCAGGCATATCATCTAAATATCTTTCACCTAATTATTATTATCATTAAGTATTAATACTGTATATTTACTTGAAGCATCCTTGAGGTTTTAAATAAATACTTGAACAATTAAGTATCACATTTTCAAGTTCATGGTTCTCTGACTTTGGTTAATGGACACATGACATGCAGGTAATCAAATTAAATATTTCATTTTTTAGTAAGTGTTGTATTTTGATTGATGTTATTTTAAAATGACATTTTATTTTTCCTTTTCAATGACTTAATTATCTTTTCACTAAAAACTAAAAAAAAAAACTAAAAAAAAACACAACCCCCCCCCCCCCCCCGCAAAAAACTACAGTTCATTTACAAACCTCATGTGAAACCTTTGATGTAATGTAATGTTTAATGCACCTATCCTATAATGTGAAGTTACGTCAAAAGTAACCTAAAGTAATCTGATTTTATTACCTAAAATGTGCAATGTAATAGATTACGTTACTAACTACATTTTTTGTCATGTAATTGAAATCAGTAACGGATTACAATTTGTAAGTAATCTACCAAGCTCTGTCTATTTTTCACAACACTGCAAACCTGCATCTTTGTTTGCGACGTCGTCCTCTCCTCGAATTATCAAGCAATATTCCCTAAACTTTTGTTTGACAAAAAGTACAAGAAACAACATAATGACACTGCCTACATCTTAACAAAGTTTCTTCTAATTGGCTTGTTTCTGGTCTCCCGATGTCACACGCTAATGATAATTTGCAAGTCAATGGAATGCAGTGCATGCAGAAAAACTGAACGAATCAGTGAATGATTCAAAAGATTCGACTCACTGGGTTCAATTTAAATCTCCAGCACTGTCAGCCTTTCACAGTTTCATCCCAGACACGATGTAAACCATATCTCCCGTCCCAAAA
Organism: Tor tambroides; assembly: GCA_021397915.2. NCBI lineage: Eukaryota > Metazoa > Chordata > Actinopteri > Cypriniformes > Cyprinidae > Tor > Tor tambroides. The sequence continues at coordinate 6,328 of JAFVLL020022963.1, read as the reverse complement.
TAAGACAGAATAATGCCCATATCCGTATAACTCTTAAGGCCTTTCAATAAAGAACTATGATAGCAATATTAACACTGATAATGCTCAAAATGTAATACTTTTAGAAAGCCTCAGGTAAGGCAATGGCGCCCTCGCGTGTCAAAAAGTGCAATGGGCCTTCTTGGCAAGAATGAGTGATGTTATGTAACGCCTGTCGGAGTGCCTCTTCTTAGAAGAACTAGCTACTTCACTTCTGCTCTTCTGCTCTAGATGTAGTATCTATGCGTACCCACAGACTTTCTATAGGCTCTCAATGAATATGAACAACAATGTGCTTATTCAAAATATAAACAAGAGGCGTGGCGCGAGGTGGAGCTGTAGGTGGAGCATGCATTACCATTCATAACGCTCGTTTTACTAACCACAGAAGCTCCCTACGTGGTATAATATCAGTTTAAGGGACTTTATACACTTACTACTTTGTAGGTGTTTATATAGGTGGGTAGTTTGTTATATTTGTGGGTGTTAAAGAGAATGCAGACCCCAAAAGGGGAGCTCCGCGTGTTCTGTAATGTGACACAAAGAGCTGTCAAGAAGGGGGAGGGCACGTTACAACATAGGTAAAAAAGCTCATGAGTTGTTCTCCAATGACAGAGGTCTGGGGTCTGGCTTTACATTTGCCTTTTACCAAAGTTGTACAGTCGGAGCCGAGCCCTCCAACCTGGCGATCCCCCAGCCCACCCAAGAGCGGGGTAAAAATACTGCAGTGGGTCTGAACGACGGGATTTTTAGCTGAATCGATAAACACAGAGGCTGCCTGTCGAAGATTAGCGGTTTAAGCAAAAAAAAAATACTACAGGGCAACTCCCCCTGAAACGAGCTGCAAGGTAAGAGTCAAAGAACTGCTGCAAGTTTTCTCATCAGCTGCAAGCGACAACTTTTCGACTGAATTGCAACAGTTTCCTTAACATATGTGCGTGTGTGGATAGGAGTCGGATGTTCTTATTTTCTTACCAGTTTCTACCAACAAACGAGTAAGAAACTATCAAATTGTGTCCAACTGCATTTGAGGCGTTGCATAAAAGTTTTAACTCGGACACTGGTTTTGGTCTTTAACACATTAAATTGGTTCTATGATCAATTCTGTCTAATTTATTCAGTATTTACTGTTTATTTACAGGCTGAAACTATGAGTGTAAATGCATTGGTGGTGTGTGATATATTATATTCCTGGTTGGTTGGAATGGTATGTTCCTAAAATACCATCAGCTGCCAAATTTGCACCAAGCTGGTGATGTTGCAGAAAATTTCAGCCAAAAATATACCTTGGGTATATTAATTTAAACTTCAAGTCAAAATGTATGTTTATATAGCACAATAAAAGCAACAGAAGTTGACACAAAGTGCTGCACGATTTAGAAAATCATATAGAATATGTATACAAATTTTCATATAGAATCAGAATCAGAATCAGAATGAGGTTTATTGGCCAGGTAAGTTTACACATACAAGGAATTTGTTATAGTGACAGAGCTCTACAGTGCAACAGAAAGACAGCAACAGGACAGGACACAGATAATAAAAGAATAATATACAAATATACAAATAGGCAATGTACAAAAAGCAAAAACACAATATATAATATAGACAGTTATGTATGTACAGTTATGATATGTGCAGATTTGAAAAAAAAAAATCAAATAATAAATCATTTTTACACTTTCAGAAACAATCATATTTCAAAAACGATTAACGGACAGCTTTTGTTGCAGACAAAAACATTTTGTTTTATCATAACATTGGACTTGTAGTTAGTTGTTGTAATACGTGAAGTTGTTTCTTATCTTTCTTACCCTGAAACACAAGTAAAATTTTGCTTCTTTTAAGCTGACAAATATAAACAGTGTGGGTTCCCACATGGACAGCGAGAGCAAAAGATAGGGTGTCAATGTCAGTATTTCAATCAGTGGTGTTGATACTGTCAACATACGTAGTCATGTGTTCTCATGCACAGTTGCATAAATGAAATCATATGAGACTGGCACAGAAAAATAGCACAGCCAGTCAAATAACTGCTTGAGTGGGAAGGTCACTGGCACTTGTGGAAAAGGCACTCGGAGGATTAACAAAGAGGCAAAGAAAATCTGTTCACTTTTCCATAGGTTCAGTTAGCTTTTGTCGTTCTTCATTGTGTAATTGGCAGAGTAGTCGTGCCAAACAGCTACCTAGACATGCAAGGGCACGGAGACAAGAGAGGGATGAGATGTTTACTTTTCCCCTGTCACGAGATCATCATAGAGGCATCGGACACCTTGAAAACTTTCCACCTCACAAAGTCCGCTTGTCAGTCAACTCAGCTCTGACGCAGTGACACACCTCTCTCTCCTTCTCTCACATGCTCTCTCACTCTGTCTTTGCTATAGAGAGGGATCTGGACATGAGTATTTTTCCACTCTCACAGTGGAGAGCGCTTAGAGACCCAACTCTATGTATGTTTCGCAAGACCCTTCTTTCTATTAAACATATTTTATTGGACTGCTCCACTTTTTTAATGCAAGTAGACCACATTTTTATGTAGTAAGCTCACTCAGGGAATTGTTTAGTGAGATTTTACCAGATTTGTTTTATCATATGTAAATGTAAATCACCTTGTATATTCTTCGTTTTGTTAGTTTTTATTGTATTTATGCAACACTTGTATTTTTGTAACTCATGAAGATAGCCTCAGATGCTGACATGCTTAAAATACTAGATCCCCCAAGCTGGGCTCTTCTTCATACGGTGGGTAAATAGTGCTAGACCTGACTCTTTCAAGTCAATTTAACCATATGGCCTCTTTAGCTGTGAAACCGTATGCAGAAGCATGACTTTATGTTATGCCGCAGTTCAGGGGTTTTCAACCTTTTTAAACCCCTTTAATACCTGCAAATATGATGATCCCCTTTTATGAATATAGAGGCAACTATTTACATGTATTTTCATGCATACAGAACCAATTATACTTTGAAAAGCATTGAATTATAAAGACAAGTCTGTCATTTATCAAAATAATTGAAAAAATATGTGGAAAATATATTTATATATTTACCCAACATTAGAGATTTTTTCAATTAAAAATTCATTTTATAACATTTTTTCTTTCTTTCTTTAATTTTTATTTGTTCATTGTTAATCATACAAGAAAAACACATACAATAACCAACACAGGTGTTATTTTTACAATAAAACGAACAAAATTGTTACCGGATATGTATGTTGGAAGCCTGGAAACAATTTCTTTCATTTTCCAAATGCTTTGTATTGTACGGCACTTTTCATAATAAATAGTGTAATAGTGAAAATAGACCTTATGATGTAGAATAACTCACTTGACTAGAGGTTACATAAACATTTTACAGTTTATAGTGCAGTATTTGAAGTGCTTTTCACTTTAAATTAGCCAAATAAATGAGTTACTATAACATTGTCAGTAAAATGTATTTGAATATAAATTAGATCTATAATAAATTATAACAGTGATTTTATATGATGCTACGGTAAGAAATCTTTCCACATTTTCATAAGTGTCAATTTATCAAAATTGAGATTTACATATCATCTGAAAGCTGAATAAATAAGCTTTCCATTGATGTATGGTTTGTGAAGATCGGACAATATTTGGCCGAGATACAACTATTTGAAAATCTGGAATCTGAGGGTGAAAAAAAATCAAAATATTGAGAAAATCGCCTTTAAAGTTGTCCAAATGAAGTTCTTAGCAATGCATTTAACTAATCAAAAATTAAGTTTTGATATATTTACAGTAGGAAATTTACAAAATATTTTCATGGAACATGATCTTTACTTAATATCCTGATGATTTTTGGCATAAAAGAAAAATGGATAGTTTTAACCCATACAATGTATTTTTGGCTATTGCTACAAATATACCCCAGCGACTTAAGACTGGTTTTGTGGTCCAGGGTCATATATATATATTTTTTTACAGCTGTTTAATTATGTCAGTGTCATACTGTGCTTCACATACTGTAATTTATTTCCAAACATTAAGTAAGTTCCCCTCTCTCTGGAGCCTTTTGATTTCTCAAAGAGCTTTTTGATTTCTAACAGTTGGAAATAAACAGCAATTAACTGGCCTAAAGTTTCTTGTACAGTCCTGGTTGTGTGTTTCACAATCACAAGGAGGGCCTCTGTATGTTGCTAAATCTCATGTGAAATACAGTTTTTGTCAAAATTAGTTTTGAACCAACAAGGCTCTGATGCTGGAACTGTGTTCGCGGGCTGTAGTTGTGGTTGCCTTCTGTTTACTTTTAAATATTTGGCCCGATCTGTATGCAAACATTTATTATTTGTAAAATTAACAAGACTTTAAACCCCGATTTTGAAATACACACTTCTATGTTTGTCATTCGCCTGTGTTCAGCTGAGCTCTTTATCTCCACTGGAGAATGTCTGGATTATTTCTAAGATAAAGAGATTTAGATGTACTGTACCGGTTAGTGACGAAGAAGGAGTGAAAGTATGCCATCAATAAATAAAACACAAATTATAAACTGATTTTATATTAATAAAAGATGAGATTAAAATAAATTATTATAAGGTTTTTTTTTTAAATGCATAATGTTGAATAAAACAAGTACATGGACCTATACATAATATAAGGCAACTAATTCATTTAGCCTTTCTACACTCTCTTCGCTCTGGTTTTCTGCTCTCGGTGTTGTTCATTCTACACCACAATCGTCTGTTTACCTTGAAGTGAGAAGAAAAGTGATAGCTGGAGGGAAACAGGGAGATGGCAAGTTGGTCTTGACTTTTTGACTTTACTCACTCCAACTTACATAAAGAGCACAATGAATCCTTTCACTTCTCTCCAGGGAAGAGGGAGAGAGTCCAAGAAAAAGTGAGAGAAGTAAATACAGCGAAGTGGAGAGATAGATAAAGAGAAATAGAGGGTTAGCGGTTCCCCATGGTTTTCTGGGAAACGGGTCTACTTGTCCAAGAAGGTGCCTTATGTACTGTGAACATCATGTTGAACATATTCTTTTCTCTTGTATGTCACTGTTTTAGACCTTCTGTTGACAATATAATTGCTGAGAACCTGAAAGGAACATTATAAAAATGAATCGCTTCACCATTTTTTCCATGGTGGTTAAAACAAGGAGCTATGCTGGAAGCAGTGTTGTTATTGGTAACTAAAACTGATTTCCTTAATAGAAATAAAGCTGAAATAAAATAAAAAATAGATTAAAAATGTAACAGAAATTGAAATGTAGCTAAAATAAGTAAGTTGAAGTAGTAAAATTGCTAAAGCTGAAATAAAATAAAATAAATAAAAATGACAATGAGCACATAACATTACTAAAATTAAAATGAAAACAGAAAATATAAAAATAAAATCTAATTCGAAATATTAGTATATGAGTCATACTAAAATAACACTGACTGGTCATTGTTCATGTTCTCCAACATTTAGTGACAAATGTTGTGTCCTCTCTAGATGGAGAAGCTGCCGTTGCCCAATGATGAGGATGGCAGCGTATTGGCTGAGATTCGATCAGACACGGCTCTGGTGGCGGCAGATGAAGAAGGGTCTGCAGGTGCTGATGGGCAAGAGGACGACAGGCCAGCGTGGGACAGTAAGCTGCAGTACGTGCTCGCCCAGGTGGGCTTTAGTGTTGGCCTGGGCAATGTCTGGAGGTTCCCCTATCTCTGCCACCAAAATGGAGGAGGTGGGTACTATTGTTCATAGCATGTGTGTGAAAACGAAATCTACTGGAAGAAGTGCCTTGGATTCGTTTTTCTATAGATATGTTTTTGAACCCAACCAAAGAGCACCTTCTGGGATCACTAAACATAGGTCCTTTCAGCAATTAGCGCTCCAAGATCTTTTCCTTGAATTGTTTGTTAACATAATCATACACTCTCTGTCTTCAGGTGCCTTTATGTTACTGTATGTGATGCTGTTGCTCATTATCGGGGTTCCTCTGTTCTTCATGGAGCTGGCCGCTGGGCAGAGCATCCGTCAGGGCAGCATCGGGGTCTGGAAGCACATCTCACCTCGCCTCGCCGGCATCGGTTACTCCAGCTGCATGGTAAAACACTCTCTATATGAGAATAACTAATATTTTAGTATTTGAAGAAAATGATTTTATTGCATTATAACATTGAGCTTATGTATACGTATGCATACAAATATACATATATACATGTGTATACACTAATATATATATAAATATACAGGTGCATCTCAGCAAATTAGAATGTCGTGGAAAAGTTCATTTATTTCAGTAATTCAACTCAAATTGTGAAACTCGTGTATTAAATAAATTCAATGCACACAGACTGA
>JAFVLL020022961.1:0-11476 GCA_021397915.2 Tor tambroides | reverse complement strand
AATCTGTGCACGCGCTCAAATCCAGGGGACGTGACATTTCCGCCTCTGCCACCAGCTTTAAATGATTCATGGTTTGGGATGAGCATTGTCAAAGCGCACCGTTTTAAATCCAGTCCGCCGAGGAATCACGTGGCGTGTCAGAGCAAATATTATCTGCAAACTGTACGAGGGAGTTTTCAAGAGCATCTCCTGCTAGTCTGGAGGTAACGGTCATTAGAAACACTGGCTGGATGGATGGATGGATGGGCTGCCATGGAAACAGATTCAACCCTCCTGAAATTTCCATTGTGTCCGCTAGGGAAACCACAGCAGAGGATCTGGCAACGTGGAGGAGCGTTACATCTATCCAGATGTCTGTTTTCATAAATTATATTGTATCTCTGTGGCACTAAGCCCTATATAGTAGGCTTGGCTTATACAAGTTATCCCTCTCTAGTGCCTTTTACCTATTCAGCACTATGCCAACATTAAACATTAACGGGGCAGCCGTGGCCTAATGGATAGAGAGTCGGACTTGTAACCCAAAGGTCGTGGGTTCGAGGCTTGGGTCCGGCAGGGATTGTAGGTGGGGGGAGTGAATAACCAGCACTCTCTCCACCCTCAATACCATGACTGAGGTGAGACCCTTGAGCAAGGCACCAAAACCTCCAACTGCTCCCCGGGCGCCGCAGCATTGGCTGCCCACTGCTCTGGGTGTATATTCACTACTGTGTGCATGCACTTGGATGGGTTAAATGCAGAGAACAAATTCCAAGTATGGGTCACGATACTTGGCCACACACCACTTCTCTTTCCCCCTTTCCCCTTTAAAAGGCATCCTAAAAAAGTCGTCTGAGGACACTGGCTCCAGTTGGAGACTTTTCCTAAAAAGCGAAAAGCAGACTGAGGTTCTGCTATGTAGCAGTGAGTTCATCACAAAATGTCACAAATCTCAGGGAAGACCGCAGGATGTGGATATCAGCTGAATAACGTTAGCTCACGTCAGAACGTGTTACGTAACGCACAAGGGAAGTCGGTGCTGTGTGGTGGCACAGCCTGGTGTGTGTTTGGTAGAGACATGCAAATAATCTGGCTCCTGCTGCAATTTGCATTTTGCTTCTATGTTTTGCTTTGGTTTCGGCGGGGGACTCCGGGCTTGGGTTTCATGGGAGTGCCCCGACCGAAGACAATATGACTCACACATGTTAAAATGGATTCCTGCAGAGGCATGATTAGAATAGGGAAATTTTGTGGTGGGTTTGGAAATGGAAGCTGTGGAAGGGTTCTGGAATTCTGAGACCTCATGTTGTGGATGGGTTGCTGTAATTAGTCGAGTATTTGGAATGTTTGAGCGGCTGACGCAGATTGTTCAGAGGCTGAAACAAACTTTCACATTTGTTTTTATGTTAATGGAACTACTTTTTTATCCTTGTTTGTTATCTGTCGCCATAGTGCTGAACAGTGCTAATCAGTCAGTGTCTAACCACCAGAAAAATTCTGGATGTGAAACAATAGTCAAAGTCTTCAAAATGAAGTGAATAAATAATTTATTAAAACAATAATTTAATAATTGAAATAAATAAGTTATAAAATAAACAGTTTAAAATAAACAGTTACATTATATATATATATATATATATATATATATATAATAAAAATATAGAACCATTTTTGAGCATTAAATCATTCTATCTATCTAAATATCTATCTATCTATCTATCTATCTATATACATGCATACATTTATCTGCATGTGTAATTACATATATTTTATATAATATAGATACATTATTTTGCAGTAATAAATACAACTATCGTTTTGAACACACACACACACACACACACACACACATATATATTCTTAAATCCTTACATCCATCACTCATTTAACTAATTAAGTCATATAATATATTGTTCAATGATTGATATGATAAATCAATTATTGTATACATAAGAATATCTATAATAAAATTAATAAAATATATTATTTTATTTCTATCTGTACATATGCATACATTTATCTATGTATAATTATACTTATATACATATATATACATATATATATACACACACACACATAATAGAAAATATAAATTATTTTGCAATATTACATAATACAATTATTGTTTTGAATGTATATATATATATATATATAATAGAATATAAAAATAATATTATATAATACAACTATAGAGAGAGAGTTGTATTATGTATGTATTATATTATATATGTATGTATTATGTATATTAATTTAATTAAATCATATAATATATTGTTCAATGATTGATATCATAAATCAATCATTATATAAATAATATCTGTAATAAATTCTTTATGTTTGTACATACATATTACAAATTTCATATTTTCTGTAATATATATAGTTAAATTCCTACATTTAAACAATATCGGTAATAAAATTTGAATGTATGTACATACTATTAAACATTTAAACATACATATTAAACATTTCATATTTTTTCTGTGATATATATATATATATATATATATATATATATATTCCTTACATTTAAATAATTAATAGTTAAATCATAGTGTATCATATTGTGCAATGATTGAAATAAATCAATCATTATTCAAATAATATCTGTAATAATTGTTTTATGTACAGTATGTACATACATATTAAACATTTAATGATATTTTCTGTAATATATTGTTAAATCCTTAAATTTAAATAATTAATAATTAAACTATAGAATATTGTGCAGTGATTGATATAATAAATCAATTTTTACGTAAATAATAACATCTATAATAATATTATAGATATATATGTGTGTGTGTGTGTGTGTGTGTTAAATCAAAGTGAATGAATGCTGTTTTAAACCTTTCAAAATACGTCCTGGAGTTCAATACATTTAAAGCACTGTTATATCATGAAATCACACAGTACAGTAAATGGTGGTATTTAACTGATGAGGTCAGATGTGTCACACCAGTGACACTGGAAGCTGCAGTGTGTGTGTGCGGTGTAGATTTGTTTGGAGGGCTGCTTGTGATTTTGTTGGGAGTCTGAGTCAGAGAGCCTCATTCAGTATGTACACCATGCACACCAGAAGGCTACATACACTGTTGGCTGACTGGACTGTTTCCATGGTTACCATTACAGGTTTCAGCTCTCTTTGCCACCGCAAAGTCGTCAGTGGAAGTGTATGAGAATGTTTCAGAGTGATTTTTGGTGCAGAGGCTTCGAAAGAAAGCCTTCGGAAACAATCGCGGCACGCATTCATTTTCGAACACGAACAGACGCCTCCAGCTCTCTGTGGAAATCTTTCAGTCCTGGCCACCGCCAGGCTCTGGAAATCAAACTGCGATGGCAAATATGATGTAACAGAGCTACAGCTGCTAATTAAAATATCAAAAATCACACGGCGTTCCTCCGATTGGCTTTCCGCTGACGATGATGTAACCTATTGTGTAGTTCAGAGGTTCTGAGGAAAAGCATTTAAAATGCATCAGCCGTCCGCAGCTTAACGCACACCCCTAACAAATGCTCCACTGCAGAAGCCAAGCCGCACAATACCAGAGGTCACTTCACAAGCTATTACGTAGAGATCGTTTTCAGAGTGGGCTCTTTGTCTCTCGGTGGCACGGAGCGACTGTATAAAAGCCCAGGGCAACATGGCTGGTAACTGTGGAAGTCAAGCTCTTGAATAAAATATGCCGGCCCAGATGGAAATCCACCACTGGGCGCTGGATTAGACCCGCACATCTAAAGGACCCAAACAAAGGTTCCAAAACAGTGTTTTTGCCATAGTTGATGCCATAGAAGAACCATTTTTGGTTCCCCAAAGAACCTTTCAGTGGACAGTTCCTAAAATAACCATTTTGAAGTACATTTGAAAAATCGAAAGAAACTTTTTCGACTGTAAAGAACCTTTTCTGCATTCGAAAGTTTCCATGATTTTCAAGGTTCTTCATAGAACCACTGGTGCCAGTAAAGAACCGTTAGGACGTCGACTCATTGAAGTCCCGATGCCAGGACCAACTTCATTTAGGAGGGTGAAGCAAAGCAAAGCTTCTCTATTGTTTCACTTCCTTTGATATTAAGAGAGAGTAGCGTATTTATAGTGTAGACAGTGTTGGGGAGTAACTAGTTACACGTAACGGAATTATGTCATTTAATTACAAAATAAATGTAATTGTAATAAGTTACAGTTACTGAGAAAAAAATGTGTAATTAAATTACAGTTACTTTTGAAAATGTAATGATTACAAAGGGGGTTACATCTGAATTTTCACACACACACACACACACACACGCACACACGCGGATTTATTTGACTTCTTTCATAAATTGCGTTGACAGCTCTAAAATGAGACACCAATGGTTCACGAGTTTAGGACACAGAATAGGAAACATGCTTATTCGATTATTGGGTTTATGCATATGCTTTATTTTTTAAGATTAGGCCTAATTGTTGTTGTTTTCTCAAGGCATTGTTAGATGCCATTTTATTTCAAAACCAGTATCATAGCTATTAAACTATTTCTTGTTATGATTTTAAATCCGTATTTAACGTCAGAATGATCTCAAAGTAAAGAGGTGTCAAGTCTGATTTTGTGATTTTGTGGCTGTGCTTTAAATTAAATTATTACGCGGCTCTGTGGAATGCTTGATTCTGATTGGTCATCCGTAACATTCCAAGGTATGTTATTCCTTCATAACAACTGGTAAATGCTAATAACACAGACTCATCCAGGTTAAGTCGGCGCTATACGCTTGCTAGGAACAGTTTTTCTTGGAGGAAGCTTTGCGTTTGGTTAGCTAATAAAATATTAAAACTCAATTCAGTGTTATGTGTACAATTTCTTAATTCTGTGGTATCGTGGACGTTTCATACAAACAGCTGCTACCATTTTGTTTTTTGTACACTGTAATGGTTTATAAGACAACTAACAAACTAGTACTGTATCCCTTAAATGTCCTTTTAGTTTATACTTGCCACTTGCTAGCAACTGCTTTCTTCATGAAAGCTTTGCGTTGAAATATTTCAACTCAAATCAGTGCTTTGTATGTAATTATACTTTTGTGGCAAGCAGCCGTGTAATAAGCGGGATTGAAAAGTTACACTACTTATTACATTTTAAATCGGGTAACTTGTAATCTGTAACCTATTACATTTCCAAAGTAACCTTCCCAAGACTTAATGTAGATTAGATAAATCAACATTCTACAAATCCAATCATTCCATACTTTTTGTTTTCCAGATGAAAGGGTACCAAATAGCTATTGACTGTCAGCATTATAAAGAAACTAATGTATTATTAAGGCAGTGCTGGAAACACGTTATTGGAGAATGATTGCCTGTCTGCTAACACAATGAAGCAGTCAGGTCTGGATACGAAATGCGCTGTATGTGTCGTTTGCCTCACTTTAACAGGTAAAACAAGTAAATGTCTGCATACGAATGTGTTATTGCTGCAATTTGATCATCTAGCGCAGGGATGCCCAAACTCGGTCCTGGAGGGCCAGTGTCCTGAGAGTTTAGTTCCAACCCCAATTAAACACACCTGAACCAGCTAATCAAGCTCTTACTAGGCATACTGGAAACTTCCAGGCAGGTGTGTTGAGGCAAGTTGGAGCTAAAGTCTGCAGGACACCGGCCCTCCAGGACCGAGTTTGGGCACCCCTGATCTAGCGCAACCTTTAGACCTCTTGAGATTGAAATGTCAAACGTTTAGGGTGCATTTGTGTTGGTAGTTCATGGTGTGGCCAAGTGGCAAGTTACTGCATAAACCTTATAATAATGAAATAGCAAATTACATAGCTTCTCATCTAATAAAGAAGTATGTGAAAATAAAATATATGAGTTGAGGTTAGTTTATAATCGTACCTTTTATCTTAAAACCTCCACTAAGAAAAAACAGTCCACTACAATGTACGAAACAATCAGGCTACCAACAAGACAAACACTGCAACAATATTACAGTAAAATTAATACTAAAAATGTCATTTAGGTAGCTGTAGCTGCACAGGTAGCTCTTTCAACCCAAGGCTGCAAAGTTAAATTATGCTAAAAATTGGAATATTGCATAAAACCTTTGTGAAGCACCATTTCTGCAACCATTTTGGCTTTTTTCCCCCTAAATAATAAATAACTATAAATAATTATTTACTATATTGTGATGTTTTTGAAGTCAGTTATTTTCCAAAAATGATGTTTAAAAATGTTCAGACCTCACGGTCCATCACATAATCTCTTGAGACAAACTCACATGACTTTTTTTTTGTGTGCATCAAGGATTTTTTCCAGTAAGTGCCTTTGCATCATAGTTTATGGGTAAATAAATATCGGACTTAATTGAATGTGTATGTTTTTTATGCACATCTTGGCTTTTCCATCCAGCCTTTTTTTTTTTTTTTTATCCGATGTCCCCAAATTTGCATTAAAATATGTGGATGGAAATGTGTAACTACAGCATTCACATTATGAACAATGATGATATTGATGGTATTATCAGGCAATAAAACAAAATAAAAAGAGAAATATTAAAATATAATCATAGAAAAATAAAATAAAATCTAATATGTTATTACAAATAAATATAATATAAATACTATTATAAATAATATTATAAATGATAATAAAATTATAAACCAATATAAAATATTCCAAGTTTTCTCATGTTGCTTTAGGTTTCAATATGCACATCATAGCACAAAATGGTTGAGCATTTCAGCTCACTAGGAAGAGAAGGTGAAAATACTAGCTCAAAGATTGTGGATTGCTGTATTGCATATACATGTCGTCAGCTGTATCTGAAAACAGATATATTTTTGGTGAACTGAAAACTGCGTGTGTAGTGAAGGAGCATTTCGTAATCTTTCTATCGCTGGTTACCATGGACACTTGCAAAGATCATCATTATGAATAGCAAAGATGAAAAGACAAGGTTTTCCCTCTTTCCCCCCAGTTACAAATACTTTTGGGAAGAAGAGATTGTCTCTCGACGAAAACTGATGCAATCTTTAGACACAAGGAGAATGCAACCATCAATCAGCCTATTCAACGAGAGAACAAACCAGAATCAATTACTCATTTAAACTAACAAGACAGTCAATTAAAAGCTGAAACCGTGAAATAGTCAATAATCAATATACAATTAAAAAGAGAGCTTGTAACAAAATATAAGTCTAAATGTAGAAACAGTCTGTTTAAAATTGTGTTGCAGTAATAATGCTGCATTGCTTGCTAACTCTGGTTTTATTAACTGATCAATAATTATAAATGATCAGTGGTTTTGATTCATGTGAGTAAATGAAATATTAAATCTTATACAGCTTAAGTAACCCTTTTTGCTTTTTATTCATTTTCAACACTGTAAGCAATAGATGCATAAATACAGTAAATGAATTGAATAAAAAGCCACATTAGAGCCTCGATGCTTGAATTCTAGTTACTTTTCTTATTTTGTGCTCCACAGAAGAAAGTCCAAATGCAGAGAGAGCAGAATAATAGACATTTTCCCTATTTTAAATATATAATGTCTCATTCTAGCAAATTCTTCTGGTCTGTCACTGAGAACTGCCTGTCTGTGAAAACGTTAGAGAGGTGTGGGGCAGCATCTACAGGCAATATAGAGAATTACTGATAACAAAACTTGCACTTGATCATTGTATTGCAGCGTTTGGATGACTGATCTGAGGAAGAACATGCTGTATTATAATTTACAAAGCCTCTTCAGTTTTGACATACATGCTGAGATTTAGAATATGACAAACATGAAAAATACAAAAACAAATAGTAGATATGCATTGCTCTTATATCTTTACAGATGTATGCAGTTATAAAAAAATGTGTGAAAATAGGTTTTCACAGGTACAGCAATATGAAAAAGAGATAAATATATATATATATATATATATATATATATATATATATATATTACAAAATGAGAATTTTCATATTGGACATATGATTTTGTTGTGGTTGGTCTAGGATGTACAATTATGAAATTACATTTTTCACAATAACTGCACAGTCAAGCAGTGTTGGGGTAACACATTACAAGTAACTTGAGTTTAGGGCTGCAGCGATTCATCGACGTCATCGATTACGTCGATTATAAAAATACGTCGACACATGAAGTGCGGCGATGTGCCGCACTTAGCCACGCCCATTGCGAGCCTGCAGTTATCCCTACTTAAGACTGTTTTTCTGCCATGTTTAACACAAACAAGACTCTAGAGCAGAAGTTAAAGGCTAGTATGGTAACATCACTTCACTTCATAGAGCGTTCATAGAGCATTCTATTATTATACGACCGTCAGAACCGCATATATAGCCGAGCTGACGCCTTTACATTGTCACAACCGCATTCAAAGCTGCGCTGAATGAATGGAACAGCACGGGACATCGAGTTGCCTATATAATCATGACGGGTTTAATTCACCCACAGAGACGGAGAAATGATTCGTGTTCGTCTTAGGATCCACTGGAGCTGCCGTCAGTGCTGTGGGCGCGATCGCGCGAGCTCTGAGACGCGCGCGTCAAACATGCTCTCTGCACTCGCTAACAAAGCATTTAAAGTTATTGTTAGTTGTTTAACTGTGTGATGATAGGACAAGCCTCGACTGGCCTCATTTATTTAAAAACGGGCTGTCAACTGTGATAAAACTACCCGGTGTTATGACGCCATTTTTAATTCTGTCGCTCTAGTGTCCTGAATGCGGTTGTGACTTCAGCTGTTTATTCATATGTAAATAAATAAAACAGTTCAAGTCTCTCACCTGTAAGCAACTGCTGTCAGTCCCAAACAGCAACTGTGAATGCAGCCATAATGTGCATTTCTATTGATTATATCACTGCCCTTTCTTTCTTTCTTTCTTTCTTTCTTTTTCTTGTTATTGTTAGCCTATTTCTTTCTTGCTTCCTTGCTTTCTTTTCTCTCTTTTTTTATTTTTTAATTATTTTAATTATTTTAATATTTTTAAATATTTTATTAATTATTTAATGCTATCATTTTTCTTTTTCTTATATTTATTTTCTTTCATTTTTATTTTTATTAATTATTTATTGTTATTATTATTTCTTTTTCTCTCTTCTTGTTATTATTTTTCTTTTTTGTTATTTATTTTTGTAAAGTATTAATTATGAGAAAACATTTGAATAAAATATTAAGATTAATAGCAGAAGTTACTGTTATTATTTATTGATAGTTTAACTGAAGAATTCATCAACTGATAAGAAAATAATAAATAGATTAACTGAAAAATAATCGATAGATTAGTCGACAATAAAAATAATCGTTAGCTGCAGCCCTACTTGAGTTACATAATCAGATTACTTTTTTCAAGTAACTAGAAAAATAATGCATTACTTTTACATTTACCACAAAATATATGAGTTCCTTTTTCAATAATGCCAGTTACTTTATTCACTGACAGCTCTCCTGTCCCTGTGTTGAGAGAAAGTGGGAGTGAGGTGAAGAGGCAGAGGCACTTCCTTCAGGCTGAGACTTATTAATCTCACTTTTGGTGTGGAAGGGCCTTTACAGTTGCCAAAAATATAACTTTTGAGATTTTTGTTATTAAAAAACAATAAGCAAGCCCAGCTCAAGTGACAAAAAGTAATGTAATGCATTACTTTCCATAAAAGTAACTCAATTAGTTACTTTGTTATTTAGTAATGCAATGCATTACTTTTAAAAGTAACTTTCCCCAACCCTGACATCAATAGACTAGTTGTGAGGGAGAAAGAAAATAAACATTTTCAGTTACATACTCAAAAAATTTGATCTTGTTTCTGACACCTTCAGCGCAGACCCAATGCAAAGGTGTTTAAAATCAAGCACCTAGCCATGCAGTCTGCATTTACAAGCATTTGTGAAAAAAATGGTTTGTTCTGAAGAGCCCAGTAAATTCAAGCATGGTACTGTGATAGGATCCTACCTTTGCAATAAGTCAGTATGTGGAAGATTTTTTATTTTTTTTTTGGATTGATTTAGTTCTTCCTATTCCACTAATGGTCCACACTCCAGCCCAGTAGGTGGCGGGAATGCACCTATCGTTTGTTTGCCAACCAGCATAAAACTCCAAAAGAAGAAGAAGAAGAAGAATTTTATCCCTGCTAGATATCCCACTGTCAACTGTAAGCGATATTATATGAAACTGGAAGCATTTAGGAACAGCAGAAATTCCGCCACAATGATGAATGGATGCACCTCTTACCTGTCAATATTTAGCCAGCTTTTGTTGGTCCAACACATCCCATAAATGCTCAATAAGATTGAGATCTGGGGAATTAGGAGCCCATGGTCCAGTTCAGATGCTAACATGCCCCTTGTAGTCACTTTCGGCAGTGGACAGGGGTCATCGTGGTCTCTCTGACTGGTCTGCAGCTGCATAGCCCCGTATGCAGCAAACTGTGATACACTGCATTTTCTGACATCTTTCTATCATGGCCAGCATTACGTTCTTCAGCAGTTTGAGCTACAGTAGCTCTTCCGTGTGATCAAACCAGGCAAGCTAACCTTCGCTCCTCACATGCATCAGTGATCCTTGGACACCCATCATGCCTAACCTCCAAGAACTTTACACCTCCAGAGTGAGCTACAGAGCACTGAGCACCAAATCAGCCAGACACAAGAACAGTGGGCCATATCCCACCTGAACAACACACAACACATCTCAGGACTGTACATCTGTAAATATCTCATCAAAACTTAACATCAGTAAATAACACATATGCACATTCACAAGTCTACTGACATTTTCTCTCTATTTTATTACAATATTGTTATTTAGAATTTATTGTCTATTCTCTTTATGATTAGTGTTTATTACCTTAAATTATATGCATGTCTGCGCTATGTCTGTACTTTCTGTACTGGAAGCTTTGTTTTAGAAATGCTCTGATCCAGTCATCTAGCCATTACTATTGCATATTTATTCATATTGTATTTTTAATTATAATATAACTTAAGTGTATAGGTGTCCCTGAAATGTACAAATGTGATCCTGGACCACAAAACCAGTCTTAAAGGAACACTCCACTTTTTTTGGAAATAGGCTCATTTTACAACTCCCGTAGAGTTAAACAGTTGAGTTTTACCGTTTTTGAATCCATTCAGCCGATCTCCGGGTCTGGCGGTAGCACTTTTAGCGTAGCTTAGCATAGATCATTGAATCGGATTAGACCATTAGCATCTCGCTCAAAAACGACCAAAGAGTTTCGATAATTTTCCTATTTAAAACTTGACTCTTCTGTAGTTACATTGTGTACTAAGACTGACGGAAAATGAAAAGTTGCGATTTTCTAGGCCGATATGGCTAGGTACTATACTCTCATTCCGGCATAATAATCAAGGTAGATTGAAAGTAGTCCCCTCAAAGTAGTTCCCAGCTATATCATAACTAGTTACCTAGCTGGGGAATACTTTCAGGCGCTGCGTAATATCATTGCGCCTGCTGCACCCATGGTACGGCAGCAAAGTTCCTTGATTATTACGCCGGAATGAGAGTATAGTTC
>JAFVLL020022960.1:0-43196 GCA_021397915.2 Tor tambroides | reverse complement strand
TTTTATTTAAAATACAAAAAAAAAAAAAAAAAAAAAAAAACAGAATAAAAATACATTTCCTTCCAGATTATTTCACAATTCTAGTGCGAAGACGTTTCTTGATAAGGTTTTCACTTTCTTTCTCCTCTGGATTCCGGCCAATGATCTACAAGAAAGGTCAAACGTCAACTGTTACTAAGAACGTTAATGTCATTTTTAATTGTACACATTGTCAGCGTAAAGTACACTACTTTTCAAAGGTTTTGTGTCAGTAAGAATTTTTTTTCTTTAAAGAAATGAATTCTTATATTTAATAAGGATGCATTAAATTGATCAAAAGTGAGTGTGAGACTGTTTTGAATAAATGCTGTTCTTTTGAACTTTTATCAAAGAATCCTAAAAAAAAAAAAAATGCAAAACTGTGTTCAACATTGATAAGAAGAAGAAGAAATGTTTCTGAAGCACCAAATCCAACACATCAGAATGATTTCTTAAAGATCATGTGAACCGAAGACATTCGGTTTTCATTCAGTCATTCAGCTTTACCATCAAAAGAATAAATTATATTTTAAAATATATTAAAATAGAAAACACTTATTTTGAATTGTAATATTATTTCACATTATTGCTGATTTACTATATTTGTAAATCAAATAACTGCAGCCTTGGTGACCATATAGGACTTGTTTCAAAAACACTAAAGAAAAATCTTACAGACCACAAAATTTTGAACATTAGTATAAGTTTTTTTAGTCTTATAAAAAAGTATAAGTACAGTACCTGATGGGCTGGTATGTCCATTGGGGAAGAGATAGCTGGTCTGTCGTGTTTTCGTTTGTCACGTTTGGATTTGAGTTTTAGAGACATCGCCCCACCATCAGGGGACTTTCCGCTCATCAATCCCATGATCCTCTTTGCTGAAACAGAGAAAGCATGTAATTCTCAGACAAATAAGATGGCCAAGTCTGACATAGTCTAGAAATGATCAAAAGGGGTAATGATGGAATATGTTTTTTTCCAGACCTTTACTTCCAAGAAAGGTAGGAGAGCCCTGAAGAAAATCTCCAATCTTCTGGATGGTTTTGTCTTTTTTTCCTTTTTGGTTTGACTCCTGGGCATTAGAGGGCTGAGAGGAATGAGAACAGTGTTCATCACTCACTGCTATGATCAGGATTCACAACTCTCTCAATCACACTCTTTGAGTGTGTGTGTGATGCAGTGACTTTGAGCCACTTTCTCTCGCTTAACTCCTCCGCTGCCTATGCTAGGGGTGCCTCGATACCACTTTTTCAGAACCGATCCTGATCCGATACCAAAAATTCTGAGTATCTGCCGATACCTGGGTAGTTTTTTTTTTAATCAGTATTGAATTTTTATACCTCAGTGTGTGTTGACCTGACCTTTTGTGTTACACACAATCCACTAAATATAGACTAAACTTTATTGTAAAGAAAAACAAAAAACGAATGCATATATAATTATAATCTAGGACAAAAATACTATTATAAACTAGATTACTGGATAATTCAGTAGCAAAAGTTACTCTAGAAAAATCACGAGTGCACAATTTTATAAAATCTAAAATTAGTGGGAAAAAACTATTTAGTGGGGAACAAATAAAAGTGAGTAACTGTAGGACTACATCTAAAATGATAACGTAAAATGATATACATTGCTCTATGTATTGTTGTAAAATATAGTCATGAAAAACAATATATTTATACATATATATATATATACACTGTAAAATTAAAAGATATTTCTTTTAAATGTATAGCACAGTAATGAGGCAGAAACATATGATAGATAAGATGAACAAGAAAGGCTATAAATAATCTTTCATTGTGCAAAAGTATTATGATACGAAAGGCTTCAAATACAGAGCGGCACAAAACGCTTATGCGCATCCCGTGCGCAGAATGCTGCGCTTGAAGC
Source organism: Tor tambroides (assembly GCA_021397915.2). Taxonomy (NCBI): domain Eukaryota; kingdom Metazoa; phylum Chordata; class Actinopteri; order Cypriniformes; family Cyprinidae; genus Tor; species Tor tambroides. The sequence continues at coordinate 41,282 of JAFVLL020022960.1, read as the reverse complement.
AACACAGAGTCTCAGCGCGCAGGCACAAAGCGCTTATGCACTCCGCAAGTCCGCATAAAAGGTTCAAACAAAGCACAAAGTGAAGAGATATATGCGTAGTGTATTAAATCTGCGCGATAGCTTATTGAGACTTTTCTTTTAACAGTTTTAAATTTCAGTTACTGTGCTCGTTAAGAACATAGTGCTCTCTAGTCCAGTGTTGTGATCTAACAGACACCAACATGATTTTGAAAACAGCACAAAGCTAAAGTTCTGCAAGATAAAGTCCTTTTATGCAAAATCATTTATCTTTATTTACAGATCAAGTATAATATTAGGAACATTTAATAATCTCGCAGAGAGTTTCATCGTCTTGACTCCTAACCGAACGCGACACGAGGTTTGAATGCTGAATGAAGGATGACAGACAGCTGCAGCGGAGAGAAGAGTTTACTGAACTTGACTTAAATATTCATCTCTACCTCACATTAAACTATGTAACGGCTTCAGAACACTTGAAATATAGTGCACGAAAGCTTTATGGTATTTTATAACGTGTTTGTGGCTTTTGTGGGGCTTAACAATAACACAATAGTATACACACAATTTCGTCTGACCAATACCCGATCCGGCAGAAAATGCCAGTATCGGAGCCGATACTGACACTGAATATCGGATCGGCGCACCCCTAGCCTATACCTCCTTCTTCCACCTCATTTCTACCTTATTACATCTCTTAATTAATCTAAACAAGAATTTCAGTATCAAATTGTGAGATCGATTTCCTTATGATGGAACACATTTTCATTTAAATAAATTTGCTTGAGCATTAGACTGTGGTCACTCACCTCTTCCTGATGAGGCGTTAGGCGAGGAGTCATTCTACTCCTTGTATTCCTGATGTTTTCACTTTCCACCCCATCCTGAGGAATGACAAAGTGCAAGAGTAAACAAATATTTCAGAGTTCGGAAGGCTAACATTAATGCTTTGGTTTGTTTTAGGCCTGTTTCATTTTGTGTCTGCAAACTGAGAAAAACAACAGCTACAACAACAGGTTTGTATTGTGCTTTTACACTAACAGTGTTTCTGCTGTGTAACAGACCTACACCTCTGTGCAGAAAACAAAGTGATTCCTGGCTTACAAGATTGAAAATTTATCTAAACAAAGCCTATTATTTTATATTATTAAATGGTTATTGGAAGTGGGCCATAAAGAACGTTAATAGATTGACTAGCATGAAATCTATCGTTCAAATGTTTGGGGTCAGATTTTTTTTTTTTTTTTAAAGAAATTAATACTTTTATTTAGCAGAGAAGCATTAAACTGTCAAAAAGTGACAGTAAAGACATTTATAATGTTACCAATATTTGTACATAAATGCTGTTCTTTCTATGACCCTGAAAAACATCTTGCAATTTCCAAATGTTTCACAAACGATTTAAACATTGATAAAAAGAATTTTTAGAATATTAGAATGATTTCTGAAGATCATGTGACACAGAAGACTGGAGTAACGGTTGCTGAAAATTAATCACAGGAATAAATTGCATTTTACATGCAGGCTTTGTGAGCCTAAGAGAAGTTTTTCAAAAACAAAAAACAAAAACAAACTTACCAATCCCAAACTTTTGAACGGTAACAACCTAAACTCCAAAAGTTTAGCTGTAAATTGCTTAAATTGTCTGAATTCAGTCAGATTTACTGAACAAAAGGGTTTGTATGCGCCAATCGCAGCATGTAAATAAGAGTTTAGCATGAATGCTGTAACCACGTAATAATATGGCATGTGCTGTTCACACAATGCAGACAGTGAAACAGGCCTTAGTAGAATCTGAATGCTTGGCTGTGATTGGTCAGATAAGATGAGATGGATGTTATGATGATCAACTAGACAAGGAAAAGAACAGTTACCCAGACGCAGTGGTTAACAGACCCTTTGCTTATGTTGTGACCAACAAGCAATCGTAGAATTGCTAATTATATGTTAAATGCATATGGAGAAACACTGACAGCACTGGATGTCTGAGTTGCTGATCTGAATCTTTAATCCTAACAAAACACAAATTGGTTTCAGGTCAGCTGGAAACAGTGCCGGTTAAATTCTTGACACTCAAAAGATCACAGAGGATCCCCTGAGGATTAGTTGACAGATCTAGTGCCAAGAGAGCGCAGTGCATTAAATCATCATTAATAAGACAACAGAGCATCTGCCATATCCCTCTCAATCTCTCTCTACACACACAAACACACATATAAACAAATAATACATGAAAAAAAAAATCAAATCTGCAGAATAAATAAATGATTTAGTCTGAAAGCCTCCAGTGACTCATCATTTTCAGTTTCTTCTCGTCTCTCTCTCTCACCAACCTGTCTGCGTTTTCGCTCCATCACTCCCTTCCTGTCGCTAACTCTCTCTCTCTAGACAACAAGATCACATCTGTGACATTGCATGTGACAGCCAATGCCACGCTCTTAACCCCCGCCAGTCTAAACAGGGCGGACAGGGGCGGATCTCTGTCTGTCACACCTGTCTCCTGCTGTTTCCAGTGTTGGGAGGTGAGATACTATGCCACTCTCTGACTTGCAAGCTCGCATTAAAGGAAGACTAATGCCCTGACTTCCAGGAACCTGCCAAGTCGTTCACTGTTCAATCATATCCGAGGGAACCGTGTGAGAGATCAAGAATGATAGCTTGTTCTGCAGTCAGGTGCTGGTGTTTTCCTGCCATGAAATGGGAAAGTGTAATTACAATAATTCAGGTGTCGAGGGTGAACGCATTGCACGATCACAATGATCTCCAATTAAATGTGATCTTGAGGATTTGATGAGTGAATGATGAATTATGGGTCTATTTTAAATTCTATAGAGCATTATCTCCCAAAGCCTTTGTCGTTTATGCATCATGTAGAAACAAATGCCCTGGCACTGAGGGCATGGACGGCTCTTACATGAAATATCACCCTAATGGATCCGTAAAACCATATAGCAAAACCCACTCCATTTACACACCCACCTTGATAGAAAGGTTATTATTTCTTTGATGCATCAAAGGCTTGTAGGATAATGACTCATAAGCTGCATTTCCACCATCAGGAACTCTAACCAAATGGCCTGGATGAAATGGTCACAAAAACTTTATTAGGGACTTTAAAGGGTTAATAAGGCTACTGGTAGGATTTCATTTCTGTATTTTTAGACTTTATAGGTACTTCGATCAAAGAGGTCTAGGCTAAGTCATGTTTTGCTTTTAGTAAATGAGTTTGGAAGCTAAAACAGAGCCTTTAAAGTCAACATGAAACAGCATATGCAAACTTTACTTTCGTAATGGGACACATTTCAGAGTAAAAAAGAACATTCAATGAGAATGAAGTAGATTTTACCGATAAGGAATAAACTGAATTGTAAATAAGTGGGGGTTTTTCTTCTCAGAATAGAGCCAGACCTAATTTCAGTTAGCAATGGATTGTGAAGGACTTCCTGTCTGAAAGCTGCATCCACTTTTTGAGGAGAGCATCTTGATGTATCCCAATGGTAGCACACTTTCACATCTATTGTTATTTATTATTGCTGTGATCTTTATTACACTAACTGGAATCAGGAAGGTTGCACTACCACTAAGAGTAGATAAAAACAATGACTAAATACACTACCATTCAAAGGTTTTGGCTCAGTAAGAAATTAATACTTCTATTCAGCAATGATGCATTAAATTGATCAAAAGAGACAGTAAAGACCTTTGAATTTTTACAAGAAATGTTTCTGAAGGATCATGTGACACTGATATGAAGACTGGAGAAATGGCTGCTGAATATTCAGCTTTGTCATCAAAGGAAAACTTACATTTAATTAATTTTTGAATTGTTAAAAATATTTCACAGTATTACTGTTTCACAGTGTTTTTGATCATATAAATGCAGATTTGCTGAGCACAAGATACTTTTTTGTAAAAAAGAGGTGAGAAGGAAAGTCCTACACCAGGAATAAGTAATAAGATCAGGAATGTGTATTAAATGAATAGATGATTTAACAATGAACATTCTAGCATTGCATACATATTTTTTTCTGTGGAACTAGAAAATATCTGAGGACTCTTTAGGCAGGTCTGTGCTGAAGAATCTTTGTGCAGCACATCAAACCTAAAACAGACTAAAAGTCCTGACAGAATTTTTATTTTGTAAACTGTTCCTTTAAGAAAGTAAAGAGTCCATTTGGGTTTCATGTTGATTTTAAGGACAAACTTTGCCAGTAACTTATTTAATGGAACAACTTCACACAGATTTGCCCAAATTTAGTGTGAATAAAAAACATATATAGAGAGGGCCAAAAAAAAAAAGTTACTTCACAATTTATGGATTTATACATCCAGTATCCAGCTCAGTGGGATAACCTGAGGAAATTAACATGACCCTGAGTGTCTGAGAGTCCAGTCCATTAGGAGTCCTGAAGGTGGAAGAGCTGTGGTAGGATTAAACAGGAAGAGGGTACCTGAGGACTGGGTTCAGAGAAAGCTTTCTTTTTCACCACGCTGCTCCTGCCTCCTTTCCTCTTCAAGCGAACAGAAGTGCCATTAAAAATAGTTTGTTCCATTCAATTACAAAAGTCTCCAACAATTAGCAGCTACAAAGCATGTGGAAGCATGACTCTGTTGCCAGGGACAACCGGTGAGAGAGCACACGATTCTTTCTCAATAAGAGAGCACTTATTTAGAGTGGAAAGCATTTTTTCGGTGTGCAACATAACATCTTCACTGCGCTGTTTGGAGAGAATAGCATGACCTACCCAGACTAGAGACTCTTAAGTGCATAGCTACCCTTATAAAGTGTAATTTAATAAAATTTTAACACCCTGTTTAGTCTGCATTTATGGTAGATTTGAATTTGTGCATCTGTAATCCCTTTGTCTGAACAATTCAATTAAATTTCCATAAACAGGTTTTTAGAAATCTATAAACCTACTGTGTATTCTATTATTATTGTTATTGCTCCCAAAACAAGTGTCCGCAAGTTTTTATGTTGCCTGGAGAAGAGTGTGAGGTTAGGCCAAGGAATGCTCAACCACACACGCACATATAAATATATTCTCACACACAGAACTATTTGCTTAATAGGACTGCCATTTTGCTGCCCATGCACAATGAACACTGATCGTTAAGCGCAAGTGAGGAAAATTAGAGCCTTGTTAATGCCTAATTAGGACAATTAAAGGGCTGCTGTCTGTGCAGATTAGAGCAGCAGCAGATGGTCTGCTGGTTTTATGAAGAATATCAATAATAATAATTTTTTAATAATCAGCTAAAGGGGAGGAAAAAGGACTGAACGCTTTGTGATAAATCTGAACTAACATTCTACTCAATTTCCCATGATTCTAAGGCTAGAAATTGAAAAGATTAGACATACAGCTCAAGCACAAGATGATTGAAGGTCATTCCAGTCACAGCACTCCATTCTAATTTGTGTGAATTGAAAACCATTTCCTAAACCCCCTCCATCCATTTCATTTCTCACCTTCTCCATCTCTCCGCTCTTCCTTTTGCGTGTTGGTCGGGAGATTTTTACAGTAACGGCGGAGTCTTCACCCTGCCGCTTAAGAGCGAACCGATCCGGCTGCAGAGGGCTAAAGGAAATTTCCAGCTCGGGCCGCGGAAACCTGGAACGTCTGCCTGTTTCCGTGGAGATCTCTGACGAATCTAGCACCAGCGGACAGCTACCAGACGAACTCTGTGATATGAAGATCATTATTATTAACTTGATTATCATAATCAATGGGCTGAGAAATATGTGCATATATTCATAAAGTAGATGCTTTTAATCAAAAATCCACAAATGCAGCAAAAGCAACAAATTCATCTGAGACAAGAGGTGACACAACTGTAAAATACTAGAGATTAGACATTAGAAATCCTACTGACCCCAACATTTTAAACAGTAAACATGTTAGTTCGGTATGGTTTCGGTACAGCAGGGGGAAAAAACTAAACAATTTTTTATTTTTTTTTTAAATTAAACAGTGGTATTGTGAAGAAATTGCTCTTTCTTTAAATAAATTCAATTATATTTTCCCAGGGATAAAAATCTACCTCAGCTTCTGCTCTAAACTAACTATAGGGAGATCGTTTACATTACTATAAGGTTACAATTAACAACAGAGCCCAAACTTAATTAATTACCATTTCTAAGATAATAATCAACACTCAACTTAAAACAAAAAACATTGTATGCAAACATATAAATTGCACAGAATGCAGTTTTTAAATTAAATTCTAAATGATAAAATTTCTATTTGTTGTTGAAATATATTCATTTACATAGTGGGTGTCAAAACTTGTTTCATAACAGATGTATTTAAACATACATTAAATAATTAACACATCACTAATACAAAGTTTCAGGCATTGTTCAGAGTAAGTACTAGCTAGACAGGGAGAAGTTAAGGAAAGAAAGCAAAGGTTTTTTTTCCACAAAAAAAAAAAACTAACTAACTAACTAACAGGTAAAGTAAAATATGATGAGTATATAGTCATATAGTCTTAAACTAAATGCTCGTCTCTGCACTTCATTTTTTTAGCAAACTAACCAGCGGTGGACCAAATGACTTGACGGTGGACACCAATAAACTTTACACGGTTGAAACATTAATTGAGTGATTACACAAGGCATGAGTTGTTCATTCAAGTTTATTTTACATTAAAACTAGTAGTAAAGAGAAGAGATGATAACGCTCACTCCGCGTGGCCGTTTGATCTGTCGTGCTGCATCAGAGAGAATCAAAATGGCATTTATTGTTTGAATTTCCTGAAAAAATGGACATAATTTGAAAGACGACACTTTGTTTCTTATCAAAAGTAACAATATATAAAACTGGAAGTTTCCAATGAATTTTCACTCATGCAGTGGTTAAAACAATGCTGTATTTGTTCGGCACATATGCATACCGAACCGTAAGACCCGTACTGAAAATTTTCAGTATGAATACGTGTGCCGTTACACCTCTAGTTTATACACATTTTTTCACATACTAATACATATATAATTAATCAATTTTAAATTACTGCGGTCTAAACAAACAATCTAATAGAAATGAAAATGAATTAACGATGAACGATAATATATTAATAAATAATGAATATTAATCTAAATCATTAATTCATTATACCATTAGTGTCAGCATAACCACTTTCCCTTGTGGTGTTTATCCGTTATTACTGACAGATCGTTCAAAACTAAGAGAGATGATGAATATGCACTTGTGTGTTGCATCTACTATTGCACAGAACTAACTGAATAAAAATTAAAAGCAAGCAACAGAAAGTAACTGACATTTTTACAATTAAATGATAAATAAGACGTATTTCTGTTTTACCTGACTGGTGACAGATCCTCTGGCTCTGCTTGTGTGTTTAAGTGTACTGGTGTTCAGAGGCTTCGTGTCAGACAATTCTGCTTCCATTGTCTAGCACAGCAATTTAGAGACAGTCAATCAACATTCCTCATTCAACATCTAATTAGAAACTCAATTTAATAAATGGCTACAGTATGTCTAATAAACAACACATATCACCTCAGGTTGGTACAAATAAATACTAAGAACTGCCTGCATGAATGCATGTGTACAAAACAGACAGTGTGGGGAATACTTTGGAAAGCATACTGATGTACAAACAAGTGAAAATAAATAAAGGGCTATTCTACCGAATATAATAGAATCTATATAAAAGCTCTATTCATATGACTCGCAGTTTCTCCTAGTATACAGAGAACTCAGGTACATATATAAAATGAGGTATATAAAAAAAAAGACCGTCTGAAGGACAAGGTCACTCAGCAGTGTGTTTAGTACAAATGCCAAAATGCTTTTTGAGAACATTCAGAGTAAAGTCACTTCAAATTATGATCTTGGTCTTTTGACAGTGATTATATTTGTCATACGCGGACTCTAATGAATCATCCAAGGTAACGGGTGAATGGCAGTAATAAAACACGTGTGTCAGACCTGGGTAGATGAGTTTCTGCGAAGGCTGCTGTCTATGATGCTGACACGGAGCTGTTCCTTTAGTTTCTGGATCTCTGCCTCCTTTGCAGCCAGCTCTGCCTGCAGTGCCTCGGTTCTGCTGTCCTCAGTGACCTCCTGAGGCAGGGACAAAATGTTAAAACAACACTTCATGTAGGGTAAAATTGATGAAGGAATGAACTGTAGAGCAACATAGCAAATGGTGGTAAAATAGCTATTTAATGTGCATGGTTTAAAAATAATATATATTTGCAGAAGCAAGACTATTGTTGATAATAGGGATCTATGTGTATACATGACACATACACTATATTGCCAAAAGTATTGGGTCGCCCCCTTCTAACGAACAGGTTTGACTACTTTAGTAATTTCTATGAGTACAAATCTTAATGTTAAAGCATATAATGATATTCTAGGAAATTGTGTGCTTCTAATATTATAGCAACAGTTTGGACAGGGCCCTTTTCTATTCTAACATGACAATGCCTCTGTGTATAAGGCAAGGTTCAAAAAGAAAATTATTGATTCAGTCAGTGTGGAAGAACTTGACTGGTCTGCATAAAACCAAGTCCTAATCCCAGTTTAACACCTCTGGTGTGACTGTAAATGCAGGCCTTGAGCCAAAAACTCAAATGACTTGCCAACAAATGACTTGTACATACACTATATAGACAAAAGTATTGGGACACCCCCTTCTTTAGAACAGAAAAATGCACTTCCAAATCTGTGGCAACAACGATGGGAACATAATTCATGTATTTAAAAATTGTATTTCCATCTCTGTTGCAACAGTTTTGGAAGTGTCTAAAATGACTGTACCCATATGTACAAGTCATTGGTGTTTGGTGATAAGTTTTTGGCTCAAGGTCTGCATTTACAGTCACACCAGAGGTGTTAAACTGGGATTAGGACTTGGTTTTATGCAGACCAGTCAAGTTCTTCCACACTGACTGAATCAATAATTTTCTTTTTGAACCTTGCCTTATACACAGAGGCATTATCATGTTAGAATAGAAAAGGGTCCTGTCCAAACTTTTGCTATAATATTAGAAGCACACAATTTCCTAGAATATCATTATATGTTTTAGCATTAAGATTTGTACTCATAGAAATTACTAAAGTAGTCAAACCTGTTCATTAGAAGGGGCGACCCAATACTTTTGGCAATATAGTGTACATGTCTTATACTCACATAGGCTACATTACTAGGTCTCCATAATTATATTATATATTTTTCGGCTGGACAGTGGTCCCAGTCAGCTTTAGTTCAGCTAAACACAATGAATTGTATGTCATTTTTATTAGATTTGCTTGGCTTCAAAAGAGCTGTATGGCTCTTTGAAGTTCTGCTAATTTGACACTAATGCAGTAAACAAATCAGGACTAAATTAACCCTTAGAATGTCTGTCAACCAATCAGAATTAAGTATTCAGTGCCACTGAACAATGATGACACTGCTATCACACTTTCCAAAATGCACCTGTACTGCCACTGAGTGAATTACCGCAAGAATTACTGAACAACATGAATTAAGAATGCTTTTATCTCAAATAATTTTACAGTAATTTTCTTTTTAAAAATACATGCTGAACAGATATATGAAAGTTGTTTTATTGTAATGTACGTGACACTAAAATAAAATATTTCCATAAAAATGTATATATTAAGATAAATGTTATCTAGAACATAGTGACATTTTTTGCTTATTGCCCACCCCGTTATGTGCTACTACTGGTTTCAGTTAGATTTGAAATCTGATTACCTGATCTTGATTTAATGGTCAAGAAACATTTCTTATTATGATCAATGGTTGTACGAATGTTGAAAATAGTTGTCCTACTTCATATTTTTGTGGAAACTGTGATACTTTTTTTCAGGATGCTTTGATAAACAGAAAGTTCAAAAGAACAGCATTTATTTGACAATTTTAAATGGCTTTACTGTCACTTGATCAATTAAAATTTTATTTTCTAGTAGGTAGTGTAGCATGAACAAACAGAGAGTTTGTAACAGACACTAGACTGACCTCTGGTGCTTGGGGGGTGTTTCTGGACTGTAGGATCTTGATCTGTTGGTCTTTCTCTGCATTCGACGCGATAAGCTTTTTCAGCTGAACCTCCAGAGCAGAGACGAGTGCGTCTCTCTCTTTTCTCCAGCTTTCCATCTCTTCCTCACGAGCAGCAAGACGTGCGGCAAGAGACTCCTAATTGACAAATCAACAGTCATTCTCTCTTAAACTAAAAATGTATTTAGTGTTTGAACACACACTGCTATTTACCATTTCGGCCTGCTGGCGAGCATGCCGTTCTCGATCATCAGCGTATCGCCTCATGTCCTGGTTCCTTCTCTCCTCAGCCTCTTTAGCCTGACCAATCAGAACCAACTTCTCCTCCATCCACTTCTTGCGCTCTGCCTGGTGCTTTTCATTGGCCAGCTACAAACATGAACCCCGAAGAATCAAACAAAGACAATGAGCACACATTCCTCTTACAGCTGAGGGGAAATTGAAAAAAAAAAAAAAAAAAAAATTTAGACAACAGACCTTTAAGCTCTCCTGGGCCTGAGTGGTCTGTTGTCTGGCCCGTAAAACGTCATCAGAGGTTGATCTGGAATCTCTCCTGTTCTTCTGTTCAGGCTGCAATTCTCTCAACCTCATCAATTCTGGAAATAAATAGAGTGAGTTTATAAATAATATAAATAAAGATTTTTAATTGTAATGGTTTTAAAACAAAAAAAAATGTTGATGCAACAATAAGAAACGTAAAATCCGGTACTTATTTTAGGTCACTAAGAAATAAGTACATATGTGACTATAATCATATGAACTCCTTCGTACAGATTTTTTTCCCTTTAAAGAACAAGATGATCTTTTAAATCACCTCAAATCACACCAGAGAACAAAGTGAATAAAGCAAAATGGGGACATACCAAATGTTGGTTTTTCTATTAAACTTAAACTTGTTACGTACCGTATTTTGTATTTTATTTGTGTTATGTTAGACAGCAACACCCTGCAATACTTTCACGAAAAAAAAAATAAATAAAAATAATAATAATAATAATTTTATATATATATATATATATATATATATATATATATATATATATATATATATATATATATATATATATATATATATTTTTTTTTTTTTTTTTTTAAAATGTATGATATTATTATTAAATGCTTTACAGTACATTAAAGTATTATGAATGCAATATTCTCCATGTGATCTTGTACCCTGAGTGAGCTCATTTATCTGAGCCTCTCTGTTGTTCAGCTCCAGGTCCAGCTCTGTCTGTGTTTCCTCCTGTTCTGTCAGAGCCAAACGCATGTCTTCAATAACACGCTCGCGCTCCTGCAAATCTACAGAAACCATCAACAAACATTAACATGCTTTACTGTTTATTGCCACGCATTTAATTAAACACTTGACAGTAAATGACACCCATTAGTGCACACACTTGTGCAGACGCAGGCAATTAAACAACATATAGCCTACCTTTACATGCTTTCTGATAGAGCAGCAGGTTCTCATCTGATTTTGATTCAGAAGATCGTTCCTGTTTTTGAACAAAGAGAAAAGAATTAGTTCACATGACAGTGTGAATTAATGTTTCTCTCTTTGTGGTTTTAGTTATTCATCGCTAGGTGGTGCTTACAGCTTTCAGCTGGTTGATGGCACGGTCCCTGTTGGCGATCTCATTCTGAAGCTGTGCTTTAGTCTTTTCTAGATCACTGAGCTTTGTTCGTAGAGATTTCTCAGCGTCCCGCATAGAGGAGATCTAAGTCATAAGAAGTTTTAGCACAAGTCAACAGCAGTCCGATTCAATATAAACTCTGACACATTTTGGCCCAGACGGTACAGACGTTTGAAACAGAGTGAGTTCTCACCTCTTTCTGGACCTGCTGAATCTGTTTCTTTGAGTCACAGAGTTTTTCTCGAAGATCAGATGAATCATCTTCCCTTCTGCGCAGATCAACAGCCATACTGTTCAACTTGCACTCGCTAGTTTTAATCTCCTCCTTTAACCTGAGTGATGAAAAATCACATGCACATAGAATGAATACCAAAAAAGAAAAAGAGACAATAAATCTGAAGCAAAAGTACTGATAAATGGTGTCCAATTAATTGGGCAGTATTCGGGCAAATTTGAGGTTATCTGCATCATTAAACCATGTCTGCTTGGTCAGTTAAGAGAAGTGTTTATCTTTACCTTTTGTCAGTTCCAAGTTGATCTTTTTTCAGTGATGTCTGAGTATATGTTGTGTAAAATGAGATTTCTTTTCACTTCAGGAAATATGCATTTCATTTGCTATTACTGGATTGTGGGTATATTTTGGCATTGTAGCACCTATCCTGCTCTCTAAATATTGGCATGAACCAATGAAAAATCCATGTTGGTCAACCACTAGCTAAAAGCCTTAAAGACATGGCCATTATTCTGACAAAATGCACTACACACAATCTCAATTACAAATACACTTGCGTTTTAGTGCTTATTCAGTAAGAAGAGACAATAAAAAGCCTTCCAGGCTGCTAAAATAAATCAATGTCCTTCTGTGTGGGATAATCATTAATCCAACAAAAGCAGCAATCTTGTGCAATATCTTTGACAAATAAAGCAAGAAAATTCATTTCAGGGAATAAGTAATAACATTTCTAAAGCAGTTTGATGCTTTCAAGAAAATCATCAATGCTTACAGAAAAGCTGCTAATACTCAAGTTCACACCATTAAAGTCAGTTCCAAAGACCAAAAGCAAGCTTTGTTTTACAAAGAATCAACATTAAACAGCCATTCACTTCTAAACAGAAGGATCAAGTACAAGTGAATTGACTAAACACAAAATGATAATACATTATACATTTTTCCATTTCACACAGTGAAATGAAGTAATCCCTTATGCTCACCAAGGCTGCATTTAAAAACAGTAAAATTGTGAAATGATATTACAAATTAAAACAGTTTTCTATTTTAATATATTTGAAAATGTATTGGAATTTATTCCTGTGATAACAAAGTTGAATTTTCAGCAGCAGTGTCACACGACCCTTCAGAAATAATACTAATGTGCTGTTTTGGTGCTCAAGAAACATTTACTATTTTTAATGTTTAAAACAGTTGTGCTGCTTAATGTTTCTGCCGAAACCAGAACAGGATTTACTTGAACTCACTTTTGATCAGTTTAATGGATCCTTGCTGAATAAAAGTATTCATTAATTTCAACCACTGAATGGTAGTGTATATAAAGACAAGGTGAATAGTGAATGTGCTCAACTGTGTATGACACTAATGCTACAAAAATAAACTGAACTGATTTTGTGTGGTGGTTTAATGTAACTTGCGTTTTAGGACACTGTACTGTAATTGAGGAGGAACATAACTGACCGGTTCATCTCTTCTTGCCTCTTCTGCAGCTCTGCATCTTTCTGAGCGATGGCCTCCTCTGCCACAGCCAGCAGCTCTCTCCTTCTCTCCGCCTCCCTCCTGCGTGCCTCCTGCACAGCTTGCGTCTCCTCCTCCTCCAGACGCTCCTGTGCTTCCTTCAGCTTCTTCTGCAGCACTAACAGCTGAGCCTCCTTTGACACTAGGGTGTTCTCCCTCTGTGCCAGCTCAGCTTCCATTTCAGACATTGTGATGTTTATTTTGCTATGGGTCTCCCTGTTTTTAGATCCAAGAGAATTAGGGTTCGTCAGCCCCACCTCCCTATCTCCAAGCCCCTCCTCTTTAGACAGATGTACTGTGTTTCTCTCTTCCTTCTCTTTCTCAAGGCATCTGACCTTCTCCTCTAGTTCAGCTTTGACCCCACGAAGGGTTATCACCTCAGCCTGCAGGTCAGAGTTGACTTTTTTGAGGTCATCATAGTCAGCTAATGTGTTTCTGGAGGTTTCTGCTTCCCGATGCAGTAGTGTAATTTCCTGTTTAAGAGTCAAGATGTGTTTGGTTTTCTCTCCCAGTTCGTGATCTTGCTTAGCCATTTGTGATTTGGCAGCAGCTAGTTCTTGAGAAGAACCTTTTAAATGTTCTGTAGTGTTGCTATAATTAGACAAAACTTCTACCTTCAAATTGCTGCAATCCACTGCTGTTACCATTGATTTAGTTTCCAAGGATGTCTGATGTAGCTTCTCTTGCAGAATACGTTCCTGTGAAACTCTTTCTTCCAATTTAGACTTCAGATCCTGAATGCAAACCTTTAATGAGTGGCATTCCTGCTCCAGATTTGTGATCTGCTTGTCTTTTTGTTTGGATTCAGCAAGGCAACACTCCAGCTGACCTTTGACCTCAAGAAGGGCGGAGTCTTCACATCCATTATCTGGAACATCATCTTGGACTTTTGAGTCCTCCAGGGGACCTATAAAGAATGGAGAACTTTAGAAACACTTAGCAGATATATATATATATATATACATAAAAAAATTTATATTAATGAGCTGTCTGCGTGACATGCAATATTTGTGTGTGTTTGTTTAATGTAAATTGTTTTCATTTAAAAATTGCTTCAAGATTTAAATTAGTTTGGTACAACCAGGCATTTCAGATTTATTGCTACTGGCCTGGCAACAAAGCAATTAATTAATTTAATCTAAAATTCACTAGTCTTTACTCGCACATTGGGCATAAAATTAATTTTCAATTTGATTTCATTCTGAAGATGAAAGAGGGGTATTTAACTGTGGAATCACTCAGCCTGAAAGCCTCCTATTCATACTCAGGAAGCACCTCATGTGTGTGTGGGATGCTTTAATACTATAACAACACTTCTGTTACTTTTTTTTTTTAAACATAAAAGTCAAGCATCCTTTTTTATTGGCATTTACCCCCCTTTTATAACTTATAGCGCTTTTTATTTTTTGCAGCGTTCTCCACGTGTAAAATAAATATACTTCTTTATTCAGTTGCGTTTATAAAAACAGTACACTTCACAGAAGCACTTTGAAATACAGGTCTTATGCACTGTGGTAACTTTTTGTAAAACATATTTATAACGATCATTTCTTTATGTTTGAGAGCCTTTTTCGACCGTGAAGGTATCGTCGTCCTTTAGCCCGATTCTCTCGGCCAGCTCCTCTGGTTGTGACAAAAGCTGGGAGGCACTTTTCAGCACCTGGGGCGGAGTCTGTACCTTTCTTGAGAGGGGGCTGTCCATCAAGCCCCTCCCCTTCCTGACGCCGCTTTCTGGTTTCAGTCCGTGTCCGCTGCTCTGAGCAGGTACAATTGCATTTAAGATGGATGATCTCCTTTTTGATGGAGTCAATTTGAGCTCTCTGGAAATCCAAAAAACAAAAGAAAAAAGACACATGGTAAATAAAAACGTTGAGACCAAATCTTTGAATGGCAGTGTACATCCAATTATTATGGACATTTGACACACTCAATTTCACACTCACATCCTGAGCCGTTTTTTCTACATGTTGGTCAAGAGCTGTCTGGAGTTTGGAAACCATCTCATCCTTTTGTCTGCACATTTCACTTAGCTCCCATTCCCTTTGCTTGTGGCTCTCCAGAGCCTACAATCAGAAGAACAAGCCACAACTTCAACTACATTTTTACAGTTTCTAAAGAAAACAAAATGTGGAGCTTGCCTATGCAGAAATGCTGTGAGTCTGGTCCTCGTACTATGTGTTAAATTGGCAGAAGCCTTTTACAGTGGCTGTTTTACCTCCTTCACCTCCTCCAGTTCATCTGACAGTCTGCTCTGGGTTTCCAGCTCTGTGAGGGAGTATGGGGCTTGGTGTTAGATCAAGTGATTAGGAAGCCTGGTAAGGTGGAGTGTGAACACTAAGCAAGTGCATGTGGTTATAGTCCTATTGCAAAAGCATCTGTGTCTCATAATACAGGGTTCCCACACTTTCTGACCAATGAATTTCCATGGAAATGTTTTGGTCTCACAAAAAGCAATTTCTAGCTGAAGAAATACTAAAATAGCTGAAAGGAAAAAAAAAAAAAAAAAAAAAAAAAAAAAATAGAGATACTAGAAAATTACAAATTAAAAAAAAAAATCCATGACCTTTAAGACTTAGGGGGGAAAAATGATTAAAATATATATATATATATAGAAATTTTCCAGAATAGTGGGAACCCTAAAAGCAAAAAAAAAACAACAACATTGAAGGGAGAGGGGAAGCACAAAACATTTCTGTGCAAGGGCAGATTTGTTATGGGTCTGCTTATCTGCAGCCGATCGTTTCTCACCCTGTGTCTTGAGTGACAGCTGATTCTGAGTTTCAGAGAGCAGTTCTGAAAGTTCTGTGACCTTTTTCTCAAGGTCTAGCAGCTTCACAGAGACTTTAGGGTCAGAGGTCACCAAGCAGGACTGGGCAGCCTGGGCATCCTGTCTGATTACAGCCAGGTCACTGCTCATAGAGTCAAGAATGATGTCTAGAGAGACATGGTTCTCTTCCTACACACACACACACACAAATTCACAACTACAATTAAGCATTAACAAAAAACATAAGATCACCTTTTAAAGAAAGTGTTTAGTAAGTATAGTACATAGTTTCTAAGTAATTAGAAAGCATAGTAGAACCCGAATATCTAGTCTGAAAACTACAGCATATTTGTACCTCTGATTTGGTCACAGCTGAATTAATGCTGTCGCGCTCCACAGCTGTTTTTCCCACCAGGTTTTTAAGAATCTCCAGTCTCCGTTCACAACGTTCCTCAATCAGTTCCCTCTCTCTAGATATGCGCTCACTAAAATAGAAAAAAAACAAAAACAAAAAAAAAACACGGAAAGCGGTCTGGGTCATCATATAGCATGACCTGTAATTTGCTTTAATTACACATAATTGAGCATGGGGTCCTGTGATCTCTGACCTGTAATCTTCCTGCATCTGTGAAATCAGCTCAGAGAATTCTTTTGTAACTTCATCTCGAACACGTGCCTCGAGTGCTAAGTGTTCGGCTTTCTCCTTCCTCAACTGCTGCTGAATCTCCTCTATAAACTGCAGCTGGGCCTTTACATACAAATACAAAACAGCAATGCTGATGCAGAAACCTCAGTGTTATGCAAACATAAAAACATGCAGCAACAATAAATAAACAATAAAAATATTAATACACGCATCAATATTTGTGTGTCCTAAGTGGATGAAAAACCAATAAAACGGTTAAAATATATGTCTTGTGTGACACTTAAAGCTATGGCTGATTAGGAAAAAACTAAAATGACTGTAGATGTGACTTATGTTTTAAGATGCAAGATTTCACCTCATAAACCCCCCTATCGAGCAGCACAGTCTCCTTCCCCTCTTCCTCAGCATCCAGAATGGTGTCCTCCATTTGACTTTCCTCTTCATCCTCCTCAGTGTCAGAATCTTCCTGGACATCCTCAAGGCTGGGGTCCCATCGTACCAGCGAGCTGCGCCGCATTTCCCGACGATCAACGTTGTTGATAATGAAGGACACCTCTCTGGCACTCCTTTTCACCACCACTGGAATGCTCTTAGTGGTGAGAACCACCACCTGAAAAACACAGACCTATCCATAACACAGCTCCAAAAAAAAACTTAGCATTTCAGCCAAAAAAAACCCATTTCAGCAGTTTGAGCAATGTCAAGAAACCTATGACGGGAAACCTATCAAATGGTCCAAAAATGTAGGAAAATATAAATTGTCCTCAATTACTTGCCCTCATGTTGTGCCTAAACCCATAAGACTTTCATTCATTTTTGAAATACAAAAAGTTTTTTTTTTAGTGAAACCTGAGACATTTCTGTCTCTCCATTGAAAATCCATCTCACTGAAACTTTAACGCTTAAAGTTCATAAACACATTGTAAAAATAACCCATCAGAATTGAGAAGTTGAATCTAATTCTTCTGAAGATATATATATTGTATATATATATATAAAATACATAGATTTAGGCTTTTATTCACATGCAAACACTGATCAACACAAATTAAACCATGGATTGAAACCAGGATTGCATTTGGATTTATTTTACAATCTTTTTATGAACTTTTTGAAGCATCAAAGTTTTGCTGGAATAGATTTTCAAATTAAGAGACAGAAACCACTCAGCTTTCATTAAAAATATCTCAGGTTACACTAGATATACAAAGATGAATGGAATGAGGCTGAGTAATTGATGATAATTTTCATTTTTGAGTGATCTTACCCTGAGATGTAGTCATATTAGGAAATTACACACCTTTTGAGCTACAGCAGAGAACTTGAGCACGTTGAGCGTCTCATCATACATGGAGGCGCACTGGTTAATGTTTACAATCATACAGGCTTTACCCCGGCCAGTAAAGTATCCCTGCAGATAGTGAGTGAGTTTACTCTCTCTGAATGGAATGTGCTGTCTGAAAGGACAAAAATAAGAGTGTTTAAAAGGACACAGAAAAGGGAAAAAAAGAAA
Source organism: Tor tambroides (assembly GCA_021397915.2). Classification (NCBI taxonomy): domain Eukaryota; kingdom Metazoa; phylum Chordata; class Actinopteri; order Cypriniformes; family Cyprinidae; genus Tor; species Tor tambroides. Next base: position 22,919 of record JAFVLL020022960.1, on the reverse strand, counting down.
AAAAGATAGAGAAATATAAAAAAAAAAAATTGTATACCTGGCCTGGTGGTTATTTCTCAGTGCATTGATGCATTTTCCCAGGCTGAGTAGAGAGGTGTTGATGTTTCCTGCCTCTTTCAGCCGTTCACCTTTATTTTGTGTTTTAGCACATCGCTCCGATCCGGCCAGATCACACAGCGCCAGCCTTGAACCAAAGTACATACTTTTACAAACCATTCTGAAAGACATCACAACCTGTAGAGAGCTCAGATCAGGATACACAGACTCACTCGCTAACTGACTCCACTCTGGGTATTCCCACATCTTCCACCTTCAGGATCCGGACAGAGAAAATACTGTGGCTAAAAATCAGGCAAAGACGACATGAAGTCAGAATAACATATGCATACAACAACCACTGTGTTAAAAAGCATAAACAGCAGGAAGTTACAGAATTTTTATAGTGTACCTCCTGCTGGAGAGCAGGTTGAGTTTAGTGCTGGAGATGCTCTGGTTCCTTTTGCCCAGTTTCATCACTTTTAAGGCTTCATCAGCACTGCTCACCTGCACCCATCTCAGACCTAGAAAACAAAAACTGTTATGAGCAAAAACACAATCTGATTCAGCACCTTAAATGAACTGAATGAATCACTCTTAACATTCTTAGTCTCAACGCTTCTCTTACATTTTTTCTTGTTGCTCTAGCACCAGCACCTGGCCAGTTTTAGCTATTACACATTATCCCAAGAAAAAAAAACCCCAGAAGTCACTTCAGTAATTACAAATTAAATATAATTGCTCTCTGGAATGATTTAATGAAGAAATATCGCAGTGTAATCTCACTCCTCCAGCTCAAACAGCATATGGTTCTAGCAAAACCAAGGTCATGGGTTTGATTCTTAGGGAATGCCTGAACTGATAAAATATATAACTTGAATGCAGTTAAGTCACATTGGATAAAATCATCTGTCAAATGCATAAAAGAGAAATGTATATATAAAATGCAGCCTTACGACAAGCATTATTTTTGTTGCTACATGCAAAACTTTAAAACATCAGGGTTCAACTTTTGCTTGGATGAGCCATCAGGTCCATGGACACATTGTAACAATTTAATGATAGAATAAATAGCAAATTACATAAATAGATGCTCGTTTACCTTTGATGAATGCGTTTCCTTTGACATCCTGACAAAGACGGAGGTTGGTTCTCCGTGAAGCATTGTTTGAATGCTGTTCTAGCAAGTCGTGGATGTTCTCATTGTAGATCTCACAGAATGAGACCCAAATAGAAAACTTGGTGTGTATGTCCATATCCACAGCTAAGCTCCTCTCGTTCACTGCAGAGCTTATATCACTTAGAGTGGAACCATCTAACAGGCAACCAGAAAGTTATGGGTCAGCCAGACAAACAATATATAAGCAGACTGCCAAGCACAAGGTGTAACTTAAAAAAAAAAAAAAAAAAAAAAAAAAAAAAAAAAAAAAAATAATAATAATAATAATAATAATAATAATAATAATAATATATCCTTACCTTCAAGATCAGACTTCGAGCTATGGCAAGATGTACTCTTCTGTGCATCAGTCTAAAGAGAAGACAAAAACCAAAGACTGAGTCAAATGAAACACCCCAGAAAACAGAAGTTGTTCAACTCACTATGACAGGCACAGATTACAAAAATTACTGTAATTAGACTAAAGTACATTTTAAAATACTCGCAATCAGACTACAGTTACTTTTTTATGGATTGCATGATTACATACTTAGCAATAATTTATTCAATTTATTGATTCTCCCTAATTCCTCTTTTTCCAGCGTTTAAATTTTCATTTCTAAAATAGTCTACCGCATATATACATTCAGAAAGTAAGTATAGTTTTGTGGACATTCACACAGAGATCAGTCATTAGTCAGGTGGCTACACTGCATTTGACAGCTGGATTTACAAAAAATCATTTCAGGTTTCAACATTGCATCAACTACTGATGAACACATTCATTTTTATTTGAATTATCACTCTGTTGGGTATTTTACCATGTATTACTTTGTAAGGTGTTTGTCTTTCAAACACATTAAAATATACAAATTAACCAATTTTTTCTTTCACCTATTACATTTTTATTTGAAGTACCCCTGAGGTTTTAAAATAAATATTTTAATAATAAAGTATCACATTTGCATGTTAATGGTTCTCTGACTTTGGTTATGGTCTCATGACTTGTAGGTAAACAAATATTTCATTTTTTTTTTTTTCATTAAGTGTTTTATTTTGATTCATTTTAAAATTTGTTGTTTTTTTATTTTTAACATTTATTATTAGCTTTTTATTTAACTCATAAACCCAGTTTGGGAAACCTTGACGTAATAGGACAATATGTACCATATGTTATATTTAAATCAAATGTAAAAAAAACAAGATAGGTCAAAAGTAAGCTAAAAGTAGTCTGATTATATTACCTTAAATGTGTAATGTAATGGATTGTGTTACTAACTACAATTTTTGGAATCAGTAAAGGACTACAATTTGTAAGTAATCAACCCAGCTCTGGACATACAGTACCTCTTTATAAAGCTTTAGCAGGTTGCGTTTGCCAACTGCTTCCTCATTTTGCTGATCTTTGGTGAGCCGGATGAAATCCCGGCACCTCTGGGGTTTTAGGCACATCTGGGTGAAGATGCGACCATCCAGACTACTGAAGATCATGTTGAGGGAACGAGGCAAGATGCCTGGATCTGTATCCGGGCCTAATACATCAAAACACCATCAGGACAGAATTCTTGAATTTGAATATTTTACAAAAGCAAATCACTGTTAAAGTCAGCACAGTATGGAAATTTAAGCTTTGTATTTTGTAAATGCATCTTAATTATGCTTATGCATAATCATCTTAATTATGATTATGCATCTTATTATGAACGATTCATTCGTGCATGCTGTGTTCATACATTGTTTGACCTTGTAAGTATTAATCAAAATGTCACCACACACATTCAGGGGCCCGTTTCAATAAGGAGGTTCAACCAACTCTGAGTTTAAACTTGAACTCTGAGTTGACTTACTCTGAGATGGGAAACTCTGAGTTTTCGGTTACAGAACAGCTGAATTGTGTTAGTTTACTCAACTCTAAGTAGGTTGACTCTGAGTTAAGCGTGTGCACCACGACTATAAAAAGCCATCATCAATAGAGTGCAGATATTACGATTCACCATGGCAACAGCTCCCGCCAAAAAGACGTCAGCGCGCATACTTCCGTCAATGCGTAACTTTAATTCTTAATAACTGTCAATAACTTAATAACTGTTATAATATCAGAGGTGAAAACTGTAAATTATTGAATTAATATTCATTTTAATGGTATCCCATGGCCACAAAAAAAGGGAAAAAGACAGAAAAAAGAAACAAGAACGTGGCAGCAGCTAAAAATGAAGTATAAAACCACACTTCAATCAAGGTAAAGCTTTAAACATGAAAGGTTCATGGGTGTGGGCTAAATGACTTTTAGTTTTTTGACAAACATTTGACATTAAATATCATTTAGTGTCTATTTCAATGCGCTGAAGCTTTTTCCACATAGTCTAACACTCTTTTCACATAATTAAATATTCTCTAATCCAACCTGTTACATTTATTAATTAGAATAATAAAACTGACTTGTCGACAGCAAGAAGGCAGAGCAGCAGCACCACTGACAGATGAAGATGGAGATGGAGTATTGGAAGATTTCTAAAATCCAAAAGTAAAAAGAATAACTTTTGCTTTTGTATTAGGAAATAAAGATGACGAAAAAATTGTGAATAATTTGTTTAACAGCTGTGGTGGTGGTTACAGCTCGTACTACCCCTCCATCTGACATCCTTCCATTCCATACAGTAATCAGTTTCATTTTCAGAAGGTGCGATGGTGAGGATATGCTTGTCATCAATGCACCCAACCACACTGGAAGTCCTGAAGGAAATTCTGATTATTGGGTTACTTCCAGAGGTCACAGAAAGATGTTATCAAGTGAACGTCATTTATCAGATTAGCCTCATTTAAACCGATTTCTACACCACTGTCCTACAGTCCTGTGAAACTCCTCTTTGATGGATTTATGTCCAGGAAAAAATTCTCAGAAAGAGCGTGAGAGTGATGCACACTTTCCTTAAAATCTGCATACAGGACTTATAATGTGCTCTGCATCTCCGATGTTTTGAAGAAAACTACCATTTAAAATGGTACCGCTCAAATAAATATATACATGAATACGGTGTAAAAAAAATTATAATAAAATAAATAATATAAGGTATTTAGTCTTGTTTCCATGAAGGGGAAAAAAATAAAAATAATTTAAGTAATTTTTTTATTTTATTTTGCAAATTATCTGGCAATGGGGTAAGAAATTAAAAATAGCCTATTATTGTTTCCGTTTGCATTAAGATTATTTTTCTTACCCTATGGAGAACAATTTTATATTTTAACAAATATCTAGATAATTTTTCATCTATAGAAAATGCATCTTAACTTAAGAATTTTTAAACATTTGTACTTGAAATAAGACAAAAATAGTAAGAAAAGCAATTTTGGAGCGTGAATGAATGAATGAGGTATTAAAACATCGCTTACACTTTAAAAAGGGGGAGGAGACGGAAAGAAACTCTGGGTTTACCAAGAGTTGCTCCCGACCAGGTTAGGTTCACAGCGTAAGTTACCGCGGTAACTGACTCGGAGTATAAGTTACCTCTCTTTCAGAAACGGGCTTGACTTACCCTGCTTTCCCGGGTTTGACAAACCTCCCATTTTGAAACGGAAAACCCAGAGTTTCCCTCATTTCAGGGTTAACATACTCAGAGTTTTCACTTAACCTCCTTTCTGAAACGGGCCCCAGATCTGCCTCCATTCAATTAACAACCGATGGATAGATCCCCTGGAGAAAATGGATAGACCTTCTTGCCCTTCTTTTCAATATAACAACTTATAACAACTTTTTGCCTCAGAAAAAACTTTTGTTTCTTGCTCAAATTAAAATGGGTTGTGGAGCATTAACACGTTGACTTTTAAGCTCTATTGACAACATTTGAGGCATTATGTCAGTTACAACAGAAAATAATTCAGTCTGTCAATACAATAAGAAAAACAAAATATACAAACCTAAAAAGGTGAAGGTCTTCCCAGCATTAGTGATACCATATGTAAAGACCAGAGAGTTTTGGCCTTCTAGCACATCCATCACAAGACCCTTCACTGTGCCATCAAACATCTCCTTCTGTGTAGTGTCTGGACCATAAACCTAAAAATACCACAATGTTAATATCACCTTGTGAATAATCTGTCAGACAAAACCAAGTTATGTGCATGACTCAAGACAGAGCACAACATTTGACCTCAAACAGTATTTCCAAAGACAAATTTGAAGATTCTTCAGAATGGTTAAATAGGGAAAACTACTGGCTTGCGTAATCAGTTACAATCTAGACAGTTTGTGCTGATGGGTCTGCTTGCCTGAGAGAACTGGAAACGTTGAGCTGTAACTGGCACTGATTTATCACTGAGCCTGGCAGAAAGAGATGATTGTGGAGCTTTGAGGAGCACAGTCTCTGGAGGCTGAATGGCCACACAGTCCTTCACAAACACAGAGAGAAGCCACAGACTAATCATTTTATTTAGAGGCAATATCTGAAACAGATTTTCAGGGGCATTTTCCCTTTAAAATATTTTTCCTAACCCTATTAGAAAAAAAATATACATGAGGGTCTCCATTTTAGAGTGCTTCAATGAGTGCAGTACCCCTGAACCATTTATTCCTTATTTTCACCTGTGATTCTTCATTCTCAATCTCAGCCGACGAAAACGGTCTTATCCTAAGATACACCTTCAAATGTTCCTTCTCCAGGTCAGACAGGTCCTTCAAAAGAAACATCAAGGCTCAAAACACTTCTGTTGATCATTTCATTAATCACAATGTAAAAATCACACTTTATACTGTAGTATTGTTCATGGCCAGCTGTCATTTTACCTGGAAATCTGAACACTCGCTGAAATCTGAGGACAGATTTCTTCTTAAATCTTCCACAGCTATCATCTCCGGTCTTTCCGTATCATCCTTTAGCCCTGACTCCATCATATTGCTCTAAACAACATATGAGAAGACAAGAGTAACTTAGGGTGAAAAAAACAGCCTCTGATTTACCGAGAATAACTATGACAGCCCTTTATTCACATCTGATGGTAATAATACAGGTCCTATTTATTTTAGCATTTTGTCAATTGTATGATCTTATGTTCATTTTAAGAGACAATTACACAATTTTACATATTTTACAAGTCAATCTGACACACAAAAAATTACATTAACACCCACCCGAACTGACAAACTCACCAATAAAAACAGGACAGCAAAACACGCTCTTTACAACAAGTTAACTTGTTTGACTTACAGGACTGTGAGTGGATTATTTATGTTATATTGTTTTTAACTCCGCTGCTGTGTTTATTAGTGTTGCTTCATCTCCCAAACTGTCGCGCGTACTTATTTTCAAATTCCACCAATCGGATAAGCGAGAGCAACCGCAAAGGCTGCTGGGAGCGAGTGCTCGTGCACGTCACAGTGACGTTAAATATGCGCAGAAGACGACTGCGCATTTCTCATAACCAGATTGCTGCTTTTTTTGTACACAGTTGTTTGGTGTGCGTTTTCGATTTGTTATTTCATTTCTTAAGTTGTGTTGTTTTAAGCATAATTTGTGTAATTCGTAGAAATACGTTTTTTAAATAATGCACATTCAAAATACAAGAATAGACTAAATAATAACAACATACAAATATTCCTACATTAAAACACCAAACAAAAGTACATTGCAAAGTAATTACATCAACAAGTAATAAAAGATAATAAGCCAACAAGAAGATAGAAATTTACCCAAATAGAATAAGAAAAAACAGAAGAGGCTGCGCAAAACATTAAGAAGGAATGTCAAAGATGATAGAGCTGTTCTTGTCTAGATAGCTTTCTTTTTAAGAGACAATGAGGCCTAAATACAAAGTCAGTTCTTGCTTGGAGACATTAAAGTAAAGCATTTACAGTTTGTATTTATATAAAGAACGTAAAACTAAATAAACTAATTTAAGTTTATAGGCTCACTGTCCATATTTTTTGTCATTAATTTATATATATGCCTATTTAAAGAAAATGCTAATATAAAGAAGTTACATAACACTGTCAGGAAACACTTGGTGGCTCATACCAAAACACTTTATTCACATATATTTCAAGTGATTCACAATTACATTTAAGGGTTTAAAATAAAGATTAACAAAACATATACCAATGCATTTCATAAGGGATGTCCATGTACCCAGTGCCAAAGTCTTTCACAAATCCAGTCCATAATTATATAACAATTACAAAAATATCCATCATAATAAACATTCTCAGACCAGCGTTCACATTCTGTTCCATTTCTGCCTCCAGTCTGTCAACATTCTTCCAGTAGCTCAAACCGCCATGGACATTTTTAAAATGCAGTCACAAGTTATGAAATTAAAATAATATTAAATAATTATCCTAAATAAGCAAACAAACATACAACCACTCACACATGTTCATGTCTTGTGCCACTCACCTAAGATTCTTTGCTCTCAAAATCAAGCCAGACAAGTGAGAAAACAATATTTACAAATAACCTCACCAATATTTCAGACGCTCTATCGCCAGCAATTAGCGCCATCATAATGTAAATTGCAAAATACTGTTTAATTTAACATTTAACATGAAAGAAAGAAAGAAAGAAAGAAAGAAAAAGAAAGAGAAAAAGAAAAAGAAAAAGAAAAAGCATTTTATAACACTTCAGCACTGGGATGGATGTTGAAAAGATGTACATTTGGATTTGGTGCTTCCTCTTCATTAAAGTTATTCAGGATGTTTTTCACACCTTTTTGCCATGTAAGCAGAGTCTCCATTGGTGTCTTTCCATCCTGTAAATAACAGATAATTTTAGGATATATCCACTAAAATATACCCATTTGAACAGATTTACTAACTATGACTTCTGAGAAACACAGTATGAGACAATTCTTTTTGCACTGGCTATTTGCATTGTCACTTAGTTCTAAAAGAATCAAGCATTATAAATCTGTTTGCTTATCTTATTTTTGATATTGTGGAGTCAGTACAGAATCTTGTAGTGCCTCAATCGGTCTCTAGAGGCACCATGTAAATTTCAACGTCATATAGTAAGGATTGCATGTACCCTAATTGAACTTACATTGTTTTTGGCATTTAGACTGGCTCCATACATCATCAGCAGTTTTATCATTTTAAATCTGTTTATCCTCACTGCGTCGTGCATTGGTGTGTCTCCCTCCTACACAAACGAAATGTATTGGCATTAGAGAAGAAGAACTAAATGTGGGAAAATGCATTAATATCTTAAATTTGCTGTTCAAAATTACACAAAAATAGTCCATTTAAAATTAGATTATGATATATTATATATCAAGTAATATATTATATGAAAGTTACCATATTAAAAAATCTCAATGTTTTGGAAAATATTTGAAAAGAGCGTAGAAAGAATTCTTACCCTGTCTTTAGCATTTACATCAGCTCCACAGTGAATGAGATGCTCAGCACATTCGTAATGTCCCGTACGAACTGCAACATGGAGGGGTGTGCTGCATAGCTGAAGATACACAACAAGAGTTTTGGTTAGTACATTTTGTGCTAAGAGTGCAAACTACAGTGCTGCCAGAGGCACATTGAAAACTTTAAGAACAAGAAGGATTAAAATTGCTTCATTGTTGTTTGCTATCATTTGCTATCATCTGCTATCATCTTGGGCTTATCACTGTCCAAAGATCCATCTGGTGGCAATATGTTTGTAGGATCTATGAAGGTAAAATTATGCCTAAAATATTTGCATACGCAGGGTAAGATTTGTGAAAGTGTACATGAGACTGTAAGCGTAAATTAAATTTGCATGCGTAAGAGAAGCTTGGTAAAGGTGTAAATCGCGTTTCAAGCGCAAGAAAAAATGATTTGCAGCATTTTGCTGTTACTCGTAAGTGTAATTCATGTGTTGTGAAACTGCAGCTTCATGCTAAAGCAAAATAAATATGATCTGTATTCTTATGACTTCCATTTTTCCGCGCTTACACTTTTGGCACGGTTTTTTCGCCAAAATACGGTCAAAAGCACTGCAAGACTGTGATCAGTGATTTGCAAGCGAAAACAGCAGTTTAAAGAACTGCAAAACGGATTTACCACGTAGAACCAATCTGTATGTGTAAAAAAAGAACTGCAAAACGGATTGACCGCGTAGAACCAATCTGTATGTGTAAAAAATAGACTGTCAAATGTCTAAATGACTTGTTGTGTATGTAGGGCAAAAAGTTGCCGAAATAATCCGATCTGAACAGCTCCGTCTTTCTTTTATCTGCGCTTGCAGTTTTGGCACGATTCTCTCACTAAACTGAGTTTTGCAAGCGTGAGGGGGAGGGCGGGTCCACCTTCTTTTTATAGCCAATCAAATGAGGCTCTGGCTGACTCTCCATTTACTCTTTTCTGATTGGTTCAAATAAACACATCAGACGCCAAGGCATTTATCTTCATTTAGTTCGGGAACGTTCTCGATACTTTTAACGTACACATACAGTAAAAATAAATAATTAATTAAATAAATAAAAAACATGATATTTTATAAGTCGTGCTCCTTTAGGCTGGACTCCCATGTGTTCATACTGAATTACGAGCTGGTATTAACATTATTTGGTTTGGTTTTGCTTTACATTGAAATTTCATAATCTGCTTACACCACTGATGTTAAACTTTAATTAACTGATGTTATGACATTTAATTAAAATGATGTTATGTGACAATGCTCAACACTATGGTATCAGAGTGCTACACGTTATAAAACCTTTTTTTTTTGCTATGCCAATAAAGCTCAATTTTTCAAACCATGTCTCTGTTTATGGTTTTTAACACTCAACTGTATATTCTGAAATTTCAGTATTGATTCTGATTACTTTCATGTGACCGATCAAGCAATTATATGAAGCAAGAATATGAAGCAAAATGCTTTCTTTGTGTCCAGATTTGACTAATGCAAAAACTTTTATAAATATGTATTTAATCATGTCTAAATATATATCCAAATTCCCAGCCACACAGCCATGTTTATGTGTTTATATATAGAGAGAGCTAAACAGTCATCTAGTGGTTACACGATGGTATTACAGATGATAAATAGTGAATAAGTTAGAGATAAATATTTAATAAATATTTTAGTAATATTTTGTAAAGTCCCCTTAAATTACAAAATGTTAAAGAAAAAAATATTACTGTTGCTTCTGTTGGTTCAACTATTATTGAACCAAATTTTTGTTAAAAAATTTAACCATCCCTGATCAGTAGACAGGTGAAATTATGCATGTATTAGGCTAGTGCAGATACTAGGCCTTCTTTAATTATCATCAAAATTACAATATAATATTACAATAAACTAAATATATCATATAGCCTGTTTAGGAGGAGAAGGATACTACACAGCTCGAAATTCAGTATGAACACATAGCCTAATGGTACACAACTTATAAAATATCATGTTTTAATTAAGTTGGTATTTATGTTTTTTTTTTTTTTTTTTTTTTACTGTATGTGTACGTTAAAAGTATCATTCTGCAGCGAGAATGTTCCCGAACTAAATGAAGATAAATGTCTTGGCGTATGATGTGTTTATTTGAACCAATCAGATAAGAGTAAATGGAGAGTCAGCTAGAGCCTCATTTGATTGGCTACAAAAAGAAGTTGGACCCGCCCTCCCCTTCACACTTGCAAAACTCAGTTTACTGAGAGAATCGTGCCAAAACTGTAAGCGCAGATAAAAGAAAGACGGAGCTGTACATATCGGATTATTTCGGGAACTTTTTGCCCTACATACACAACAAGTCATTTAGACATTTGACAGTCTGTTTTTTTACACATACAGATTGGTTCTACGCGGTCAATCCGTTTTGCAGTTCTTTAAACTTGTTTTCGCTTGCAAATCACTGTTCACAGACTTGCAGTGCTTTTGACAGTATTTTGGCGAAAAAACCGTGCCGAAAGTGTAAGCGTGGAAAAATGGAAGTCATAAGAATGCAGATCATATTTATTTTGTGTTAGCATGAAGCTGCAGTTTCACAATACATGGATTACACTTACGAGTGACGGCAAAATGCTGCAAATCGTTTTTTCTTGCGCTTGAAACATGATTTACACCTTTACAAAGCTTCTCTTACGCATGCAAATTTAATTTACGCTTACAGTCTTATGTACACTTTCACAAATCTTACCCTGCGTATGCAAATATTTTAGGCATAATTTTACCTTCATAAGGATCTTTCTATCTACCTTGTCTCTGGAGTTGAATTTGGCTCCTTTATTGAGAAGCAGCTCCAGGGCAGGCAGGCTTCCACCTCTACAGGCCCAGTGCACAGCTGTGGCATCCAGCTATGAACATGCAATAAAGAAACTGCATCTCAGAATTATAATATAAAATAATTGTGAGATAATATTCTTGCAGCACTGGTGTAACAGTCACATCCACCATCTGTGCTACCTTGTCTTTTTGATCCATGGATGCTCCACTCTCCAGGAGCTTCTGCATGATCTCTGTGTGACCTTGGGCACTGGCTTCATGTAGAGCTGAGCGCTTAAACTGAAAGAGAGAGAACAAGTGAGAGTCGGTATTGATATTGCTAACAAAAACTGTTCATTTTTTGATAGTTAATTCAAATTAAGAGGATAAAAATAAAATCTAAATATTAGATAAAAAACCTAAAACTCAAAATGTTGCCAACTACAGTAAAATAAAATAAGTTTAAGTTGAAGAACCAAAATAACTAAAACTAATGCTAAAATAAAAATGAAATCAAAGTAAATATTACCAAAAAAAAAATCATTACTGCAAAAAAGCTGAATAAATAAGCTTTCCATTGATGTATGGTTTGTTAGGATAGGAGAATATTTGGCTGAGATACAACTATTTGAAAATCTGGAATCTGAAGGTGCAAAAAAAAAAAATCAAAATATTGAGAAAATTGCCTTTAAAGTTGTCCAAATGAAGTTCTTAGCAATGCATATTATTAATCAAAAATTTAATTTTGATATATTTACGGTAGGAAATTTACAAAATATCTTCATGGAACATGATCTTTACTTAATATCCTAATGATTTTTGGCATAAAAGAAAAATCGATAATTCTGACCCATACAATGTAATGTTGGCTATTGCTACAAATATACCCCAGCGACTTAAGACTGGTTTTGTGATCCAGGGTCACATATATGTTGTTCCAAACCTTCTGTGGAACACAGAAGATGATATTTTGAAGAATATCGGTAACCAAACAGTTTTCGTTACCAATTTCAAAGTTTGTTTTTTTTTTTTTCATTTTTTGGTGAATTATCCCTTTAATTCTGCAGGACTTAACAGCACAAGTGAAGGAAAGTGTGAGATGTGTGTGTTCTTGTGTTATACACTCACATGATCGCAGGCATTGGGGTCTCCACCATCTGCTAAATATTTCTCAACAACAAGCATTTTATTCTCTGTGACAGCCTTTAGGAACAAAGCCTGGTCCACGGTTTCAGGCTGAAATAATGTTAAGTTATAATTAAACCTCAAATCTTTATGATATAGCCGTATTAAAATGGTATACCATTTTTGTAATGCATTATGGAAGGAGTTCCTCACCAGGATATCAGGCTCTGGCTGTTTCTTTGGCATTTGAATCTTCCTTTCCTTTCTCCTCTTCCTCAGCTGCAAAATATTGAAGAGGTCTTCTACAGTTTCTAGTTTTAGCTGTCCTGATCGGTCAACCTAAAAAAATGACTATGTTACTATATGAAATTGCAGCCATGTTCACTTTTATCAAGTTGTATTCATTCTTACATTGAGTTTGAGGTTCTCTTCACATGGTTTGATGTCATTCTGGGTGGTGTCATTCAGGTCCTGTTGTGTCTGAAGTCCATCTTGTTTCTCCTGAATGATGCTGGTTTCATATTCTCCTGCACCAAACACCTCTGCACAGGCACCTCCTGACACCTTTCCCTCGCCTCTCTTCCCGGTGACCTGTGATTGGACGTGACACTCATCAGTCTTGGATTTCATATACGAATGAATTTTAAGTCAGGAGCCCGAGCAACTGTGGTCTCTAGTGCGACCACAGCTTTTACACACTCAGTTTCAAGGACTGAACAGCTTCCAGAGAAAGAACAAGTGTGCAGTTTAAAGCAGATGTAGTTTAATTTAGTGATTGTGTGGGTGGGGTGGAGAGAGTGTTCAGCTGTTTTGAGAACCTAAAAAAATAATTACACACATTTGTGTCATTTCAGTTGTTTAAAATAGGAGGACAGGCCTGTGCAGTTGGGTCATTCTAGACACCCTGGATCCTTCTTAATCGCTGACAGATATTTAATAACATCACACTGCTCCATCCCCCTCTAACACTCATGCTTATTTTTCTCTTTTATGCATTCTTTCTTTTGTGTACTTTCTTTCTGTTTGTTATAGCCTGTTCTTTATATCTTCCCTTTCCTTATAATAATATGTAAACACAAACATTTTTCTCTTGTATATTTTATTTTGTGCATTTTCCCTTGTGGTCTTTCCTTTTTGTAACTTCTCTCTTTGTTATGTACTGCTACTACTGCCTTTCTTTTTCTTATGTTTTTCAATTTCATTGTAAATGCTACAGCTGTAGTATGCTGTAACAGTAAACTGTTATTTTAGTATTACTGATATACTATTACAGCATATTAATATTTTGAATTCGCTTTTAATTTTATACTTTTAATTTATTATTTAAATTTTAAGTTCAGTTTTAATTTTGTTATTTTCTTTTAGCTTTATGTTTATTGAATTTATTTCTGTTTTAGTAATTTTAGCATTTCATATATGCTTTTTAATATTAGCATTTTTCATCTTCCGCTATATTTCAACTGTAGCCTATAATTTTAGTTAACAATTTTCGGTAACACTTTATTTTAAGGTGTCCTTGTTACACAAAATAAAAATAAACTATGCATAATTACATGCAAGTAACCCTAAACCAAACTCTAATCCTAACCCTAACTATATAGTAAATACATGTAGTTAATTAATATTACTCAATACTTAAATGTATAATTACACTGTAACAAGGACACCTTAAAATAAAGTGCAACCCAATTTTCTTTATCATATATCTATAGCTAATAAGTTTCGTTTTGTCTTACAACATTTCAGCATAAACAGCTTTGTAAAATTTGTGTATGTGCGTTTCTAAGTAAACACGTATTTGCATGGGATTTTTGCACGTTTATCTTGCACAAATTTCTAACAATATAAATCTTGAAGCTAGCTGATAACATGTCAACATTCAGATGAGACTCCCAGAAAGCACTGCATGCATCAGCACAAAACTTACAAGCTCTTCAACACGCAGCAGTCCCATGATGTCTGTGATCTGGAAGTTTGTCTTCAGCTCTCGGTTGCGCGTTTTACTGTAAGGCGTAAGTGGTGAGGGATGTAGTTCTCTCTGTGGTTAATTAGAGTCCCAAAGCGATCGGTGTTGCCTGCTCAGTTCCCTGATGATCTGTGCATCATCTCTCCATCACCTCCCTTATATATATAGGCTACACGGTTCCAGAGTCTGGCGCGGTCCATAAAAAAGTTAGATCATGTTCCTTACTTTCTCTCCCACTCTTTCACCGCCCACAAAATTCCGATGGCTCGAGACACCTTCATTCATCCTTCCCGAACATCTACTGAATCCCGCGCAAGCGATGACTGCATGAGGCAGGAACGCGCGGCTTCCGTTCTGGAATGGACTGCGCGGCTCGCCAGTAGCTCCAGACTGTTGGTGGGCAACAGGTGCACGACTGCATGACTGCATAGTCTATTCAGCGCGTGAGAAAAGCAATAAAGAAGTGTGACGTGGCCTTTTTGTCAATTATAGTAAGGGAGACTACTTGTCAGACTTTTTAGGCCTACTGCAGTGAAATTTTCTTAGGGTAAGCAAAGAGTATAGAATACCAAGAGGCGAAACTCAATAGAACGCTCCATAGCAACAGTTGCGCCCATGACAAAACTGTGCCGCCGCCATTTTGGACTGACACCTACACAAAAACGCCGTAGAATAATAGCAGCCAGTCGCGCTTGACCAACTTACAATAACACATTTAAAGTATATATGTATTTTTATATACTTTACTTACCCATATCTATGTTCTATCGTACATTTTCCTTGTTAAATATCAGCTGCTTTGTTCAAAAATACCGTACATTAAAGCTGAAATACAGCCTGAACGATGACAATAATGTACAATCACTAGACTAGTGATCATCAAATGCTTTTAACAGTTTATTTCACAGACTTTATTTTAAAGTCTTCCCTTTCTTTTCTTTTTGTTTTGTTTTTTTTTTACAAAAATTTTTGCTTTCTAGAAACCAGTTTCGGTTGAAAATATGTGTTAACATTATAAACACTGAATTAATACCAACATATGACATTAAATTAATGACAGAAAAATTAGGAATGTTGGACAATAAATATATAACAGGACATCTTGACAGTAAACTGTTTTTGCAGTATTGTCTTATATTAATGTCCGTTAAAGGAAGACGGTAAACAACAACAACAACAAAAAAACGTTTTTATGGAAAAAACAAAACACAAGTACAGCCACTTTCTCCAAAATTGTTTAATTATTTAATTATGACAGACACAGCAATGCATCATGTTCTAATCTAGATCATGTTTGTAGTGTGTTCCAGGAGATTAAAACGTACAATATATATATATATATATATATATATATATATATATATATATATATATATTTCAGACCTACTGGAGTAATAGTAAATAATAATATAGACAGTAAGTAATTGTAAATGTGTGAAGTTGCATTTAAGCTCATTATAACTATAGTGTCATATCCATATAAATCATTATTATGGTTTCTATGGCTATAGGACCTGCAGTTCCTAAAAGGATTAAAGTTTACTACTAGACTAAAAACAGTTAAAAGTTAGCAGGTGCATAAGACAGCGCTACGTCTCACTTCAAAACACAATAGGCTACACTTTTGTGTATAATTACCTGTCAGGGTCTTTGGGAAAACGATAAAAAGCAAGATTTTCACTGTCACACTGATAGTTTTTGCAGTGGATTGCCCAATTTGCGTTCTTTTATTCCACTTTAACCTCTCTTTCGTTGTTATTCTGTCTATTTCTGTATATCTGTAACGTTGTCCAGTTGGAACTTTCACCCCAAAATGGCGGCCGCGCTACCGAAGCGCCACCTAGTGAAAAGCATCAGAGTTTCGCCTCTTGGTATTCTATACTCTTTGGGGTAAGTCTTTTTTAAAAAAATTCAGGTTGTGTTTAGGCACATAAACATGTACTAAAGTCTTGCTTACCTAAAAAGCTTCTTAACATGTACACCATCATGAAAATGCGTATAAATAGCACGCCAAAATAAAAATGAAAACTCGTGGTATTGATACGAAAAAATGGACTTTGGCGTATATATGACACGCGCGTGTTTGGCGTGCATATAATACGCAATTTTCGCGTGCATATGATATGAAATTTGTTGGCGTGCATATGATACGCAGTTTTCGCGTACATATGATACGCATCTACCCCACAACCCTAACCCTACCCATCGTGTAGCATATACACGCCAAAGTCCATTTTTGCGTATCAATACCACAAGTTTTCGTTTTTATTTGGCGTACTATTTATACGCACATTCATGAGATCGGGTTGAAATAGTAAGCGTCCATTAGGCCTACTCAGTCCTACTATAGTTAGTCCTAGTATAGTTTTTTTTTTCCAGGTAAACATTGAAAATAAAACAATTACAAAATACAAATGAAATGATTAAAAATGCAAAAATAGAAAGTATAACACAAAAATATCAATGGAAGCCTGTTTCCGCCGTGGAAAAAAATAACTAGGTTAATTGTGACTTTTTATCTCACAATCATGAGTTTATATCTCAAAATTCTGAGTTCAATTTATTTACACATCGCAATTCTGACTTTTTTTCTTTCTGCCACAGAATAAAGAATAAAAAAGGTAATTGCGACGTTTTACCCCAAAATCTTAGATTTTTTTCTTGGAACTGAGAGTCTGCGTCTCACAATTCTGACTTTTCTTCTCACAATTGGCAATTCTGAGTTTATATTTCACAATTTTGATAAGAAAAAAAGTCAGAATTGTGAAATAAAAAGTCACAATTACTTTATGGAAACAGGCTTCCATAGGTATATCCATATCTTTTTGGTCAAAACAATATATGAAAACATATAACAAACAGCTATGCAACATGTGGCAGCTAGCCCTAATTCCCTATAGAACAGTACAGTATGCTAATAATAGTCTACAGTGTTGTATACTATTTATTAATATATTTGTTTATGAGAATTACATTTATATTCAAGGACATTTTATATTCTTGTACATCATGGGGTAATTTTTAGTGTTCATGTCACCATGCGCCCTTTTGGATGAGGCAATCAAGAGCTGTTAACACTCACTATATTTAATGATCGATTTAATTCAAGCTTCCATTGTAACAAATGTTCAGAAATAACACGCCACCCTGTCAAGTTGCGCAAGTCTAGCGTGAGCATGACAGGTATGGAATGATGTCTGTGAACTTCCTTGCACATGACAATACTGTCTGATGAGAGCCAGTAACATAGGCTTTAAATAGCCTCGTGGTAATGACAGAGTGACAAGTTTGAGACACGTTCTCACCTCTTACGGACAGAGAGCAATATGTACAGATAAATTTGAGCTGATGTCACCCATCAACGGCCGTGTTTTGCAGGTGCATGCTTCTGCAAGGCGCTCATGCCCTTCAACCACAAGCTGAACAGGTGCAGAATTGCAAGTGTGATCGCTCATACAATCAGTTAGTGATACATCTAAAGTTTACTGTATGAGTGAGGAGCTCACCCAGTCCATCAGTCGTAAATCAAAATCAATCACAAGATTATTCGCAATGGTGTTTGCCTTAAAAGGAGACACTTAGGCCACTGTCTAGACCTATATCTGAGAGTTGCCAAAGGTCATGACTTAAGATGAAGAAAGAGTGACTTATGAGAGGAGCTTTCAGTGCGTTCTGAAGTGTCTTGCTCAAGAGCAGAAGCTTGGATTGCCACATGTGGAATTTACACCTTTTTACCAACCTCGATCTTAAAAAAGCTATCGATATTATTGTAAAACCATAATACATTATATTTAGATTGTTTGTTTGTTTCAACAAAGTTGTGAGTAGCTACAGCCAAAAAAACAAAAATAAAAACAAAATAAAGCATGTTTTTTTTAGTACATACCCCAAAAGTAACCCTAGACATTCATCAGCATTGTAAATATTGCTAAGATATATATGTACATTTATATGTAATATTTTCAGTTTTAAAATTTATGTATATTTATAACACTTTATTTTGTATTACATTACCTTTGCATCAAATTATGAAAAACTAGTTAATGCTGCTATGAGGTGTTTCTAATACAGCATCTGTGTGAGTGATTGACAATTTGACATCATTCTGTCTTCTGGCTGTCATTACCAATCTCTCTCGCTATTTTCCTCTTTTTGAAATTTGTGTATATTTGAGTTTTCTCTTTTGATATTTGAGCAAATTGGAATGCAAAAAATGTATATTTGATGTAGTCTACCGTTAATCACTATATAAGTTTATAATTTATAGCTTTCAGTGAATAACATATATACTGTTTTATTGTTTTTTTATGTATGTAAAATTATTTCAATTTTAGGGTTCTCTGGATGGATCTCCCAGGAAATTGCATACTTCCATCATTTGTCTGTGATAGTAAAGACATATTCTTCCAAATCCATCTTTTTCTTTCTTTTGTTATTTATTTATTTATTTATCATTTATTTATTCTTCTGTAAGTAATATGCATTTTTAAAAAAGTAACATAAGCTGTGTCCCAAATGATGCACTGTACACTATGCACTTAAATATTGTGTATTTATGAACTGTAACTCAACCATGTAGTGTAGGAATAATATAAGTTTACTTTTTCTTTCATAATTGAAGTCTGATAGATGCCCCCCCCCCACCCCCGCCCCTTTGCCATAATTACAACTGTGACAGTTGAATGCATGATTGCGTCATCCAGCTATTTAAAGTGTAATTTTTCTTTTTGGAATTTTCAGTATGAACAGACTACTCGCACTATTTATACTACAAAACATCATAGAATAATGTACAAGTATGCAATTTGGGATGGACCGATAGTGTTACTATGAAATGCCATTTAAACAAGAATCTTTTAGAATATTTTAACTTTTAAAATGTGTTTTAATGCCATTAAGAAATTTTAAAATATTAAATGTTTTAGAAACAATTAATTAAAATACATAGCTAGGTTACTCTGGTGAGCCTGAATTGAAGAGCAGAGAGGGAAGTCACGAGTCAGCCAAAGATCAGTTTTACCTCTCTGGGTGTGGAACATTTGGACAGGGCGCAGCAGTAGCCGTGCTGTAGGCTGTTAAGTCATGGATATAGTGGAGTCCTCTCTCATTATTTGAGACAGCAGCCCCCAAAATATGACACTTATGCCTATTAATAACAGTATAAATCCGATGGTGGTGTTAAACTCTTTTATGGAACAGCTGTTTGTGATTAAAAAATAAAGCAAAAACAACTAGTAATAATAATAATAATAAATAAATACTTGGATCAGTGACTGACTCTCACACTTTGTGTGAATACTATATAAGCAGCTAATAAGTAGCTCCCATTGTCCCATTGTTACCAATGCTGCACCGGTAATAAAAAGAGCAGTGACCATTCAAAATCAGACTGCATGAAAAGAAAAAAAAAAATCTTTTGAAGTTTTTTTGAATTTTGAATTTTTTTTGAATTTTTGAAGTTAACACCAGCCATCGACACTTTCCATGCTGAATTGCTCATTGAATAATATCTGTCAGTCAGCTGTGTTTTAAAGGAATAGCCCCATGTGTTTTCATATACAGTTGCACATGTGTGTATGTGTGTTTGTATTGACAGGTCTGAGGTGTAGTTAAATTTAGCCATTGGCTTTGTGGGTGTCTCTAATGAGGGTTATTTACAGGGTGTTACCAAGTGTATATGTGACAGTATCATTGAAGGCTTGTAAGGATTCAGAGCTCTAACCCACTAACCTTGGCAAATGGCTTCTCTGGCAAGTGATTGCATGTGTGCAGCACACGCAACAGCTGCCTTAGTTATTATTGATATAGTGATGATTTTTATTTTTGTGGATCCAAACAGGCACCACACCAAAATAACTGGCCATACTCAGAGTTAAATAAGCAGGATATACACAGACAACCCACTCTTTCCTGCCCACTCACACGCATACATACAAACATGTTTAGAAACATGTAGAGTATGAAATAATAATAATGAAAAAACATGCACGTATTGATTAAATGTTATTTGACAAATCTATATATTTTATAGTTATTTTATAGCATTATAAATGTTAACAAGTGTTACAAAGAAATAAATCCAAATACAAATGGCTATTTATAATTCTGATTTAACCCAGAGCTGAAAACCAGACTGGTCGGGGGGGCAGACCATACTGAAGAGGCTTATAGGGGCAGTAGAACATCAGCAAATCAAACATAAGAATGTGGAATCATGATCTCACAATGGCAGGGGCTTGGAATGCTATAGGGATTCAGAAGTGCTGTGAAGTTTTAGGAATGTGAGGTGATTTAGGAACCTCCAGTTATGGGAATTCTATGTCCTCAGCTGTGACCATATGGCTCATGTGTTGTTTTAAGATAATATATCTTTTTGCATGACAGCTCACATGCAGACCACTTGATCCCATCGATGTGTCCACAACACACGTATTTCCTCATCACCTGATCATTCTAAGAACACTTGGAAAGCTTCTATGTCAAGACAACATCATTTACTGGCGACTTACAATACGTGTATTGGAATGCTTCCACATTTAGGTCTGAGTGATGAAAGGGCACAGTCAAACAATACAGTAAAATCAGTTCAAACAAAACATGAGTTTTGTTGTTGTTGTTGTTAATAGGAGGTTCTGTTGTCATTAATTTGTTCATTAACATCTATTTTATTCTAACCTGAGGGATTATGAAAACCACATCAGTTAATTAACTCAGTCAAAGACATATCAACAACCCAGTCTCATTAGAAAATATAACTATTATGTGGTGGCGAATTTGTATGAATTTGTATCGTAATAATATGTGGAAACCAGTGACATAGCCACGAGGGGACCTGGGGGGCCCCCCAGATTTCTGATTGCTTATTACTCTGATAGATTGTGAGGAACGATGCTTAATCGTCATCTCTGCGGTGGATGATATACACGTTATATAGGCTATGGATTAGATAATCTGAGAATATTTGTTTTCTATTTAAATTGGTTCATTATTAAAACATTTCACGTTTTATAGATATATTTCTCATGTCTGTAAGGGAACGGAGTTTCGGTTCATTTTCAATGTGCTCAAGTTCACTGGGACCGAGACAGAAGAAATAGAATATTCTGTTTGGTTTCATTATTTTACAGTGTACAAGTTGTTTTGTTGTTATTTTGTTGTTATTGTGATTGTGAGTGTACACAAACAAATATAGACACTTAACAGATTCGAATGATGTAATTATTCTTGTCTGTATGACCAAAAATGACAGAGTATTTTAAGTGCAAGTGATCACACCGGCACCTCCATGTTAACTGTAAAGTGTGCTGCTATTTGGCTTCCACACTCTGCACAAACACTTAAAAATGCGCACATTTAATATAGACATTATAGCCTACATGTAATATAGAGCGGACCCCTCATTTTAAGATGCCCCCCCTCCTCAAATTAAAATTCTGGCTACGCCACTGGTGGAAACATACTATTTTTAGGAAAAAATGGAAATATGCAGGTCCACCCCTAAAACTAACCCTCAGCAAGATCATATGAAAATGTACGAATGAGATGATTGTATGAATTAGCTGCCAATTCAACAAAAAGCAAAAAATGAATTGCCATGAGAGCGTGTTGGATATGAACTAAAGACACTTCCTTCCAAAGACATCTCACTTTACTGAAAACCACTGCAGACTTCCACCAATGCCATAACCAAAAGCACAAGATGGTTGAGGTCTCAGCAGATTCCGAAGGTTGATTAAAAGAGCAGAGGAAGAGAATAGGACAGAAACATGATTTATGCAAGTATGCGAAAGGCCAACGCTCAGCCTGACTGAACACAGACTATTTAACGTGAGCACTTAACATTTGTCTGGTGATAACAAACATTCACATGCTTCTAATATCAAGAGGAATTATTATTTTAACACACTCACCAAGATTATTTCTCAGCCTGTTGCTCCTCCATGACATTAGTTCATTTGGAAGGGAAAACGAAGAAGCCGTTTAGCCCAAATCAGGCCAGAACAATACTTAACGCAATTACATGAACACTTGGCCGAACTGGATGTCAATAAATGTGTTAGAGCGCAATTCATTAACCAATACAAGTATACCCTGCATTCTCAGTGCTGCCACAAGAGGCAGTATAGTAGGAATTATTGTGCAGTGCTGCTTGAAAGTTTGTGAACCCTTTAGAATTTTCTATATTTCTGCATAAATATGACCCAAAACATCATCAGATTTTCATATAAGTCCTGAAAGTAGACAAAGGGAACCGAATCAAACAAGTGAGAGGAAAATATTTTCTTTGTCATTTATTTATTGAGAAAAATGATCCAGTGTTACATACCTGTGCATTGCAAAAGTATGTGAATCTTTGCTTTCAGTATCTGGTGTGACCCCTTTTGCTGCAGTAACTGAAGGTAAAGATTCTTGTAAATGCTGGTCAGTGCTGCACAATAACATGTAGGAGTTTTAGCCCATTCCTTAGTGC
>JAFVLL020022959.1:0-25242 GCA_021397915.2 Tor tambroides | reverse complement strand
CAGGATAAAAGCACTCACTTGGCTAGACGCTGCTCATCCAGTTTGGTCATAATATCACTCAGATTCTGGTTCAGCTGTGTGTGAGAGAATGCAACATACCCTGGTAACTAACAACAATAATCTCATTTATCTCTTGTTAATAAGTCTCTTATTATTGGCTCACTTTGCCCATGTCCCTGTGAAATTTTTCCTCCAGGCCAGAAACGCTCTGGAATGTGTTAACATAGATGCCAACACGACTGCAGAGAGAGACAGAGACAAGTTAACATCAGTTCATTTAAAGGAAAAGTGTATATTCCCACCATAATACACCAAAAATGTATATTCGCTTATTTACTTCTTGTCATGTTCAAATCATTTAAATCATGCTGCTGTTTTTTTCCTGCGGTACACAATAATCTCTCAAGCTCACAAAAGGACAAATGACAACAAAAAATATCATAAAAATAGGACTCTATATTGCTATGTTGCAAGTCCTAAGCCATACAAGTCAATATTTTGGGGTCAATAAGATCTTTTATAAGATAAGGTTTTTAAAAATTTAGCAAGGCTGCATTAAATAAAAAGCGAGCGTACAGATGTTTATAATGTAAATGCAAAAAAACCTCAGTAATCAAAGAACCTTGAAATAAAAATGTATCATGCTTTCCATAAAAATATTGAACTGTTTTAATGATAATAAGACAATATCACAATGATTTCTGAAGAATCATGTGACTCTGAAGACTGGGGTAATGGCTGCTGAAAATGACATTTTAAAATAGAAAAAAGAAAACTGTTAATTCAAATTGTAATAATATTTCACAATATTACAATTTTTACTGTATTTTTGATCAAACAAATGCAGCTTTTTTAGAAGAACAGAAATTGAAGGCAGAAATGTAACTCTTTCTCTCTGTCGTAGCTATTGTATGGCTTTTATGTTGTATTTTTGTCCTTTTAGTAGTTTGTCAGATGTGATCACTTTGAACTGTTATTATATGTAAAACAGCCGTGTGATAATACTACAAAATTATCCTTTTGTGTTGCACAGAATAAAATAACAACACACGTTTAGAACAATGTGATAGTTATTCATTTTTAGGTGAACTTTCCTTTAAGAGGACAGAAAGAGGGAAAGGAATAAGAGAGAAAAACATAGAGATCATGGCAGGATGAATAGCTGGTTATTACCTGTCCCACAGGGTGGGAAGTTCCTCCTGGAGATCATAATTGAGCTCCTCAAATACCTTCTGAGCTCTACCCAACTCTTCCTCGGCCTAAACACACACAATCATTTGGGTAAAGACACTATAATTTTGAATTTTGTTTACGCATTCAACTCTGATTCCTTTCTACTGGAATCTGCAGAAAGCATTTAAAACAAACATAAAACGTTTACTCACCACATGGCATTTCAAACTGTATTACTTTAATTAGTATAAAGCAAAACAAGCACCTCTGAAGTAATGATGCTGAAAATTCAGCTGCTTTGCCATCACAGAAACTTTAAAATATATTTAAATGGAAAACAGCTATTTAAAACTGCAATAATAGTTTACACTATTACTGTTTTCACTGTGTTTTAGATTTTTAAAAAAATGCACCCTTGGTTATCATAAGAGACTTCTTTCAGAAACATTAAAAAACCTTAACGACCGCAAACTTTTGAACAGTATTCTTTTAAACAAACATCATTTTTATGTCATACGTACAAAAACACGAAGTAAATACACCTGAGGATGGAACACAGATGCTACATAAGGAAGCCACGCTGTGAGAGGGTGTGGACTGTGAGTAGGTGGGTGGAGTTATGCAGATTAAGGGAGGCTGAGTGACAGATGAGTCACCTGGTTTCTCGAGAGGTTAGTTTGAGCGATTTGATGCGCTGTGATTATTCCCTGAGCCCAGCCAGGAGCAGCCTTCTCCACCAGAGCCAGAGGCTAGACATGCAGCGAAGAGAGAGCGACAGAGAGAACAGCGACAAACACACTCAAGTGCTGATGTTAGCTCACACAAATCTCATCAAGCAAGATAAAAGCCTGTGCAAACACACACATACACTCACTCAAGCGTATAAACCAACTGCAATACATCAATTACACATTGTTATAGCAATAAGTTGGTTAGTTAACAAGGTTTAAGGACAAAAAGCCAGACAGTACAGGATCAGCTGGAACAAGCATTCGGTACCTTGGCAATTTTGGCCTCGTCCTTTTTCTTGCTTTTCTGTATAGAGGCAAAATGATGTCTGGCACTGTCAAAATCTACCAGCTTCCTTTCGCGCTTAGCGATGCGAGCCTGCAGAGGGAGTCAGAGAGTCACAAGTCCATCTAACACAGCAACTACTGGAACTACTCTAAACAGACAATGACCATAAATGGTTGCTAGGGTGCTGTTATGAGGTTGTGCGTGTTGCTAGGGGTTCTTGCTATGTGATGCACTTGCACACCTTGATTATGTCTAGATATAGCCAGAACCCTACTTCAGTGTAAAGCCCTATTCAGGCAGTAATTGTTTCTCATGGGGACGTCTGCAAAAATAAATTTGCATGGCACATCTATGATAAAAGTCATGCATTTGTATGGCGATTTACGCTATGATGCTGCTGCTCGTGTGATCAGTCACATGATTGTCAGCTATAAACAAAAATATCTGTTATTGCTTGGATTGCAGTATTTAATAACAGAAAAATAATATCTCTATTTATTATTTTATTATTTAAATATCCATTTTAAAAAATAGGATAATCAATACACTATATATTAAATGGGTTTCTGTCTTGCATTTTCTCTCTGAAATTGATGTTATTTTAAAAATGTGGAAATTAGCAGAAATATATTAAAGCTAACTTTTATTTACACAAGGAAAACATTTGGCCCGGTTACTTGTTCGACTAGTAAAATGATTAGTTGTGCAAGCCCTAATTTATACACTGTAAAAAATTATTATCAGTAAGTCATGACAAATTATTGTTTTACATCACAAATAATTTGAGCAATTTCAGCTATGAAATATAAGAAAGTTATGAATGATACGAAATTCAGTTAATGTAATTTAAGTTGAAATTACTTGTACAACCAAGTTGATTACATTTAAAAAATTTAAGGCAGCAACTGCACTTAGGTTTTTAAGTTGAAATAGTTTTTTTTACAGTGTATAAATTTATTGCATACCATAATAATGACCCATTTCAAAATTGTGCTTGATTTTGTTCTCTTTTTTTTCTTCTTAACAGTTCCTACTCACTGTAGTAGAACTGTGACCGAATATTATCCTTGTAAACATTTTCCAGCATTTCAGTAATAAAAGTGTCCATATTTAAAATGCGTGCGCATTACCACGAAGCACAACTATTACTCTATGGTGCTTGGCAGTGGTCAAAAGACATTTACAAAACCACTTTTCGATTGATCCCTTCTTGTAAACTCAGAGATGTGGATTCACACAGCAATTACATTACCACACGACCATGGGGTTTTGTCAAAAAACAGTAGGTAATTTAGTTGGGAATTTTTACAAGGGTGGAAAAACACAGACATTTTGGATTCGGACAGCAATAAAATCACTGACTAGTTCCTGTAAATGTTGAAATGTTTACATGTACCACTTATTAAAGCAAAAACAAACCTTTATGTCTGGAAATTGAGCCAAATATGTGTCCATGGAAATGAGGGCATTGTCCACAAGGTTCTGGTGGAAGTCTTGCCACAGGAGGTCAGTGTCCTGTAAAACAAATGAGATCAGACACTTACAACAAGACACATATTCTCAGGCTGTTTCTCTCACACACACCGACAAACCATTGATGACAAAATCTAAATATATATGTACAGAACTATTTTAAAATAGAGTTCACTGCAGTAGCACTACTCTAGCATCATTATCACCAGCTGTAGACTAGACCGTCATGTTTACCTCCAGATTATTATCCATTTCTTTCTCTATCATCTCCTTTACTCACAGATGGATGGGTGAGTGGAAGGAATTAAAGAAATGTAGAAAAGAGAATCAACTTGAATCAACAGACATCAAAACATCAGTGTGAACAGCAGGGATCCTTCACTTGCATACAGATTTAAAGGGTTAGTTCACCCAAAAATGGAAATTTGCTGAAAAGTTTTTGCTGAATTTACTCACCTTCAGGAAACCCAAGATGCAGAGGAGTTTGTTTCTTTATCGAAACAGATTTGGAGAAATTAAGTATTACATCACTTGCTCACCAATGAATCCTCTGCAGTGAATGGGTGCCGTCAGAATGAGAGACCAAACAGCTGATAAAAACAATTATAACCTTCACTTCTGTGTTGTTTTTATCAGATGTTTGAACTCTCATTCTGAAGAAAGAAACACATCTACATCTTAGACAGCCTGAGGGTGACTACATTTTTAGCAAATTTTCATTTTTGGGATTTAGAATTAAAATATACACTTCTGTTTGGGGTCGGTAAGATTTTTAAAAATGTTTTTGAAATCTCTTATGTTCACCAAGGATGATTTATCTGATCAAAAGCACAGTAAAAACAGTAATATTGTGAAATATTATTAGAATTTAAATTAACTGTTTTATATTTTAATACATTTTGAAATGTAATTTATTCTTGCGACGGCAAGCTGAATTTTTAGCATCATTACTCCGTCTTCAGTGTCACATGATCCTTCAGAAATCATTCTAATATGCTGATTTGCTGCTCAATAAACATTATTATTAACAATGTTCAAAACAGCTGTGCTGCTTGATAAATTTGTGGAAGCAGTGATCATTTTTTTCAGGAACAAAATTTCTTTACTGTCACTTTTATCCTTGCTGAATGAAAGTATTAATTTCTTTCAAAATAAATTAAAAAAAAAATTACTGGCCCCAGTGGTAGTGCATATTCAAATGATGACAGATTTTGGTATCTTAGCACATCTGAGAAAAGTATGAGACTTATTTAAATTAAATCAAGTCTCCTCTGATTATTAACATTTTCCTCTGGTTTGTGACATTACTGAGATCTCTTCTGAAACTCTACATTTGCGATTACTGCAGCCTTTTTTCAGGAGTCATGTGTGAGAATCAAGAGACTCAAGGAGAAACAACTGACATATTAAAGAGATTTTACTTTCCTATGAGATTTTTCGCACTGAAAACACTAATGTCACACAATCCAGACAGAGTGTTTTGCTCTGCCAGTGACATGCTTACACACCTCTGCGATGGAGTCCACTTCCTCTTTGCCAAACCACTCGGGGTCGTACATTTCTGCCAGACAGTCATGCAGACGCTTCGAACACTCGTGCATGGCTGCGGAAACAAAAAACGGGTCAGCTAAGAGACAGTCATTGACACAGATGACTGCTCAATCACTCAACCCAACACACATGCATACTATCTCTCTTCGTGTCTTTCAGAGAAGTGAGAACTGCTGTGGGCACAGGGGAGCAAGCTAATACTTCCTGATATAATACATACTTAGAGTCTGCTGTAAAATGAAAAAGACTGTCTGCTTACTTTGCATTTCTTTAATGTACTACCACTCACCAGTAGTTAAGGTGGTAGTTCATCCATAAATGAAAATGATGCTTTTAGAGAAGCTCCTGTATTTTATCTGAGAGAAGGCTGCATTTAAACAAAGGAGCATGACAGAGCGACTGCACATTTGGTTCTACTTTTGCCTTATGACCATACTGAACAGATATTTTTGGACATGATTGTGTTTGCTTTTTCTTTCAAATTTACTAGATTAGCTTTCTCTAAATGATGTCATATGCCAGTACAGAAGCGTTAAAAGCATAGCTCAACCCCACCCCCACCAAAAAAAAAGAAAACTCTGTCATCATTTACTCACTTTCAAATCGTGTAAGAAAAATGTTATGCCTTTCTGTCTTCTATGGAACATAAAAAAATATATTTCGAATAATGTCACACTGCTTTTGTTCACACAATGAAAGTCAGTGGTTACCACAGCAGAATGTAATTTATACAGGTTTGGAGCTACATGAGGGTGAGTAAATGATAACTGAATGTTAATCAAAATATATACACCGACACACAATTAGAGTCTTACTTTTCACTGCCACCATATATGCCTTCAAGTCTTTCTGCAATTTAGTGCCATCAGTCTGCCGATAGAGATCAGAGAGAGAAGACCCATCATTAGATATTTAAGAACTATGAAGAAGGTCAGAGGTCAAAAGTCAAGGCAAGCAGTATATTAAGGAGGGGGTCAGAGAGGGTGAAGGTTTAAGGCTCTTACCAGCTGCTTGTTGAATTTGGCCACCTCCTCCTCAAATGCTGTGTCTTTCGTTTCATCCGCCTTTCCCAACTTCTGTAACACCTATCAGAGAGCAACACAAATCAGCGGACATCATACATACACATACAAACACATATCAGTACACAACTTCTTCATTACTGGTTTGCAGGCCAACCTTTGTGTTTGTGGGGACCAAGGCGAGCATTTGAAAATATCACAACCTAAAAACACCAAATGTAACAAGTGGTTTTTCTTTGTATATGAAAGCGCAAAAAAAAAAAAAAAACCACACATTCTGAATAGCTTGAATTAATGTGAACAACTATGTATAAAGGTAAATAGCAAATATAATATATTTTGTGGAAGTTTAATATGCAAAGACAACTATAAGTAAGCCATCTGAAGGTTAATATACTAAACAGTTTGGGATGCGATTGTTTGTCTGACTAATGGAAGATGGAATTTTCACTTCTCTACTACTAAAAACTACCTAGAGCAACATCATTTGCTGTTTCAATAAATTGCTACACATAACAGGAAACTGTGTGCATTCTGTTCATTTTTGTTACAAATTTCAGACATAACTAAATAGAAAAATACAGTAAGTTCCAGAGAAGTTCCTGGTCTAGTGGAGCAAAGGAATTCAATAAAGCTGGAGGGGAAATCACAGTAACCGCTAATCTCCCACTGGCTTTCTCTTGGCCTATATTAATAAAGGCCGTGTCAGCTGTGCTCTTCTTGAAGAATGTATGAATGTGTATTACTGCGCAGGGAGTGTTTGAAAGCTGATCCTGAATGCACTGCAGCAGGACCCCTCCCTCGAGCCCCCCGACATCTTAAAATATGGTGGCCTGGATCTGTGTCATGATGACCTGTGCTCCCTCTGCAGTAGAGCAGATCTGGGATGAAGGCATTCTCTCTGACTCAGAGGTCTTCCAGGAACACTGGATATGACAGTACTCACTGAGCTAGTGGTCGAACGACATGGATTTTTCAATAGCTGACGAGATATCTAAAGAGCAAGTGGTTGGTGAATGATATGATCAAATAATACAGAATTTATAAGACAGAAGAACATTTATTTCACTCACTACACACTCAAAATTCATTTTAAATTATCTGAAAATAGAGCAATATCCACTAATATGACTCAGTAAATTTTGGAGTTAATACTTTAAAAACAACAAGATTGATCAGATTTTTTCATGTTTTTGAAGGTTTCTTATACTCACCAAGGCTCCATTTGTTTGATCAAAAATACATTAAAACAGTAATATTGTGAAATATTAATACAATTTAAAATATCCTGTTTTAATATTCTATAAAATTTTATGTTAATATTGTAAAATAGGCTGTAATTTGTTCCTGTGATGGCAAAGCTGAATTTTCAGCATCATTACTCCAGTCTTCAGTGTCACATGATCCTTCAAAAATCATTCTAATTTGCGGATTTGCTGCTCAAGAAACATTTATTATTATTATCAGCGTTGTGTTGCTTAATGCTTTTGTGGAAACCATTTTTTTAGGATGCTTTGATAAACACTATGTTCAAAAAAACAGCATTTATTAGAATTTTTTTAACATTATGTCTTTGATGTCACTCTTTTAATAAATTAAATGCAACCTTACTGAATAAAAATATTAATTTCGAACTAGCGATGAGTCATTAGTGAATGATTTGAATCATGTTTTTTGAATCGGGGTTTTTTCCTAAATCAAAACACTGGCGGTGATTATAACAGATGCTACGCAGCTAATTATATATAAAGTAAGCTCTCTTTATAAGTTGCGTTATGTGCAACTACACCCGAAAGCAGCACTGACGGGAAGATCGCATCATTCTGCCGACTTCATTGTTGAGTTTCGTGCAACTAAATGAGCTAATTTATATATATTTATTTTGAGAGAAGGAAAATTATATATTTTCAACATCCACATGAGCATTCTTTGATCATACTGCACATTAGGGAATCATTATAAAGCAGCCAAAGATAAATTATGAGAAACATAAACGATTAGTTCACCTCCAGAGACCAGAGTTTTGCATTCATTTGTCGTGAAATAGACGCACAATGAAAATCGTTGATGAATGACCCATCACAAGCACAAACAGTTTTAAAAGCACCACAGTGATACACTCATCAGGAAGTTCTACTCCGAAAGCACACAATAAATTTATAACCACAAACAAAGGCATTTCCTATGAAAATTTCCTGACTTTCTCAACTTTTGTTCAGTTACACTTCTGCTCTAGCTTCTGTACTCTTCTGATTTACAATCAAAACTAAGTTTTGGAGTACTGCTAATTTTATCATCCTGTATGTTTCCTCATTTGGAAGCTGCCTTGCATAATGTGTCCGTGTCCTAAAAATTGCTTAAATTACAGTCTGTTTGTATACCTTTAGAAGACTAATATAGCACACGAGTCATATGAACTACTTTTTTTTTTTTTTTTTTCACCTTTTTAGAATCCCTGGACAGTGTATGCTTCAATTGTATATGAGCAGCAGGAACATTTTTCAAGTTGTTTCCTTTTGTGTTTCACAGACAAAAAGTCATATGGCTTTTGAATGACATGAGTAAATGATGACGTTTTCATTTATGGGAAAACTATTTCTGAATCAGCATGTTTAATTTATACAGCTCCGATCAGATTAACGCCAACCATTTGTTTGGCAGCTGAGAGATTCCTAAGTGTGTGTGAGGGAAACATTCAAGCAACTGAGGCAAGTTTATACTGATTGATGCAGTTATCCATATTAATACACCCACATGATCTGACTTTCCTCTACAACAGCATAGACTTCAATTGATTTCTATACTGTAAAAGAAGGATTTTTAGCTTCAAAAAAGGACAGTCTCTCAAAGGTTTTGTCAGACTGAGCTATATTTTTGGGACAAATCTGTCTAAAGTAAACACACGCCCACACTTCTGCTGTCTCATGGGAGTGGCAAGCGGATGGGCTTAATTAGTGTGCCTGTGGAGCCTTAACTAACAGAGGTTAAAGGAGCTTACAATGAGAGAGATTTAGCAATAGCCTGTAAGTGTTTGTGCGAATTTATGACCGCATTCTCACAAGTATAAGCCAAATGTCATTTCATCTGTATTTTATAAAGGCCCCTGGTCTTTACTTCTGGTCGATGTGTGCTGGTGTTCAGTTACAGCCCCAAAAATACCCCAGACCACAGCCGCTGGCATTCACACACACACCGCGGTTTGTCGCACAAGGGGTTTCTGGGGATTAGCTCACAGCTACAGCCCGTCTGCTATTCATAGCCCAATCCACACACTGCTCTATAACTCTATGAGGACAGACAGGTGTGTGGGTGGAGTGCGGAAGAGGGGTGTGGCTCACGCTTGAGCTTTTGATTGACAAGCCACCTGTCCAATCAGAGCAGAAGTCAGGGAAAGGCTGAGGACACTTCCTTCGGGTTTCTAATCTGAGAAAAGGAGGTTGTTGTAACTTTGCACCCATCCCTTGTCCGCCAGGGTCATTATGCGACTGGACACTTCTGGAGTGTTTCTAAAAGATGGTGACTTAAGAATAACCTACCCTGATGTTCCAAATTAGTGACAGACAGGTGGATGTGGGAGAAGCTAAGAATGAGAAAAGATAGAGGAGGGTGCAGAGATGTGGGCCATTTGCCACTAGAGGATCATGGTTAACTCTCCTCTACCTGGCTGTGTTTCAGGGGGGAAGAGGAGACCGCGACCTTACCTCAACGCAATCATGCTGATGGCCAGCCTATCACTCAGAAGGAGTGTACACACACACACACACACACACACACACACACTCACACACACACATACAGATAGAGTGAGTCTGGCTTTTCACACTCTAAAGAGGCAGAGACAGCTGAGGGCTTGAGCCACCATGAAGTACATTAAATGCAACTAAAACAAGTGCTAATAAATAATATTTAGGCCCATTGTAAAGCCTACAGACAAAAGCAATCAGTCCAAAATGTATTAAATGTATCGTTCATGCAAAGATTAAAATTATGTCATAATTTACTTAGAAGGAGATGGAGATATTGGACAGAATGTTCATGCTGCTCTTTTCCATTCAAGCTCCAAATATGACTAAAGCAACATAACGAACAGTAGACATTATATTCCAAGTCTTCTGAAGCTAGATGCTAACTTTTCATGGTGAACAGAGCAAAATTTAAGTTGTAATTCCCTGAAAATGTAAATTTCACACACGCTAACACATTCAAAGTTGGCATGTCAAGGTATAGCAGGTTCGACAAAGGAGTTAGACAGCCCTGGCATGAACATTCAGCAAAATCTATTGTGTTCTACCGAAGAATGAAAGTCAGATAGATTGGGAATAACGGGAAGAGTAAATCATGACAAAATGTTCATTTTTGGGTTTGAGTTAAGTTTTTTTTTTTTTTTAAAGAAATTAATACTTTTATCCAGCAAAGACATTTATAATGTTATAAAAATTTGTAAGAGAAAAGTTCTTTACAAAACTTCTTTTGAACTTTCTCTACAAAAAAGTTTCCTGAAAAAAATTATCACGTTTTACACAAAATATTATGCAGCATAACTGTTTCCAACATTGATTATTATAAGAAATGGGGGTTTTTTTTTAGCATTTTGATCCAAACAGAATATTAGCATGATTTCTGGAGGATCATGTGACACTGAAGACTGCAATGATACTGAAAATACAGCTTTGCATCACAGGAATAAATTACATTTTTTTTTTACATTATTTTAAATTGTAATAATGCTTAACAGTATTACTGTTTTAAATGTATTTTTGACCAGAATGAGAGAATTCTGTCAACAACATTAAGAAATGCTGGAAGTGTATTCTAGCTACAAATAAGCCTACCTGCACAAAGTAAATTTGATCTCATTTCAAGTAGGTTCTTTGCAAATAAATCACCAGTGCCTGTTGAAGGAACATCACTTTTTTCTTCCTCCATGACAACAAGGCATAATATCATACTTTCTTTCTATTTAAATTCAACATTTGAAGATGCTGTTGAGAATGATGAGAGACCTCTGAATTACACACAAAGCAACCGAAAATAGGCACTATGAGTCTAGCATGCAGGACAGAAGAGACCCTACAGGAAGAGGAACACAAACACAGAAGCAGACAATGATCCTAAATAACCTCTTAACTCTCCTTGTAAACATCTATATGATTACAAAGGAATGAGCCTGCTTGATTTAGGGACAGGAAATGATAAAACTATCTTTCCTAGAAATCTCCTCTCCAAGTCATCTAAGCCTCTTAGATGTCCACCTTATGAAACAATAAAACTGTGAAACAATATTTAGCATGAAACAAAAATGACCAGTATTCTAAAAGACTAAATTGTATTGATTTCTGATGTTTCTGTACTGATTCTAGTGCTAGTGCAGATTATTAACTTACTGAACCAGTGTGCAAGTGTCAGACCCCTAAAATAAACCTATAGACTGGCTGATTTTATCAAGTAGTTCCTATAACCCTGGTCTTACATCCTAAAATTACTCAGATTAAAAGCGTGTCAATTTTGCACAGGCTCTGGTGTCCAGCTGTGCACTTTGGGAAGCCAGCGGTCATTTGGAGTGTTTAGCGTGGAAATGACACTTCCTGTGTACCTCCTGCTTTCAGCTGTGGGTTTGTTTTTGTTGATGCACCACTCGTACCCTGAGACTTAAACTGTGCCACAACATCACTATTTCCAAACTACTCCATATGTTCCTGAGAGCCAGGGATTCATTTTATAGTACCGTTTGTGAATATGTCTGATCCCATTCAAGTGTTTTAAGTCCTAGTGTATCTTAAAGAAAACATTCTGAGCTTTTCGGTGATACAAAATGTTACAGAAGAGAGCGAGACTAGTTGGGGCATGAGAATGTTGTCGTAAGGGTTGAGTAATTATAAAGTGAAACAAATGCTTGTTTTCTCTAGCAGTGGTTTTTATGAATCCAAACACCTTAAACAAGTGAACCCCACAAAAAATAAAAAAAATTACAGTTACACTGACACACATTCAGACAAGTGCCAACTATATAATGAAGGTAGATTATAGACAACGTTTTTCGTAATAGTTCAGGGAAGGGCAAGTTGTCACGTGTAATTTTATAATTATTTATAATTTTGTCTGTTTCTTTTTCATGATAATTTTACTGTTTATATATTGTGGAGCCTACCACACGTTTAAAAAAAACTAGACACTGAGTGAAGAGAAAGCTTTTTTAATTTTTTTTTTTTTTTTTTACTTTCAATTTCATATTTTTAAAAAGGTGTTCTTCTCAAATCAGTGTTAACAGAAGCTTCCTAATGTGACAACCTACCCCGTATGACAACATGCCCATAAATTATCAAATATTTTGAACTGTATTTATTCATTCATTTATTTTTACTTGGGAAATGACAGTGGAAATGTTTAATATTTTTATTTTTTTATAAATTTATTTATTATTTTTAGTCTTTAATGTGTGTGCCTGACTTTCAAAATTAAACTTAACCTGCCAAATATTCACAGGAGTACAAACTGTGACAAATAGACAAATATATAATATAATATAATAATAAAAAATCATTAATTCAATGACAAGAAAAACCCAAATGTCAAAACAGCTTTGGTCACTAACAGCTGCTGTC
The DNA here is from genome assembly GCA_021397915.2 of Tor tambroides. Classification (NCBI taxonomy): domain Eukaryota; kingdom Metazoa; phylum Chordata; class Actinopteri; order Cypriniformes; family Cyprinidae; genus Tor; species Tor tambroides. The sequence goes on along the minus strand of JAFVLL020022959.1, from coordinate 12,404 downwards.
TAATGCACTTCATCTCAAATAACCCCATCAGTTTCATCTACAATCTACAACAGGAATTGCTCTTGGAATGAGAAATAAAACCATAATTTCCAACGCAAGTGAGCATGACAAACATATGAGCGAGTGTTGTATGAAGTGTTTCAGTGCTGTTCAGCTGTTATTTTTACAGTCTCTTCCTACAGTAAACACAGTGTCATATTATTTGACACTTAGAACACCTATTCAGCCGGTCGCAGTCAATGTACAAACTGAATAACAACAGCAACAACAACAACAACAACAACAAAATACATATACAAAGAAAGTAGATGTAAGCATGCATACCTTCTCTTGTGCTCGGGTTATCCTCTTCTGTACATTACTGGCCAGTTTCCCGGCGTTGACTCCTTTCCCTACCTCTGCCATGTTTGAGCTTCAAGTTTCCAAAGTGAATAAATAAATAAATAAACCGTTATTAATGAAGTAAAGCGCAGAGAAACAGGCAGGAGATACAGAAGAACTGTAATGTATGGGGAAATACTGTCGGATCAACAGGAGGTCGGTGGGTAAACCCTCTTAAAGAGACAGTGCGCGAGTTCAGAGTCCTAAATGTGGACACGGACAGTTATTATCAGACTAAACCCTTTCCAAACTATCTAAAAGTTTAAACTTAAAACTGTCAAACAATTTACGGTCTAACGGGTTCCGCTATTTGCCTCTGGTGACAAGCGACTGGAAAACGAGAGAGAGAGACCGAGAGCGAGAGAGAGAGAGAGAGAGCTGGATTATGTTTCCACTCATAATAGACGCTCTCTTAAAGGCACAGGTAAACACGATCACGACATTATAAGTATTTGTTTTGTTTCTGGAAAGCTGTACAAAGTCTTATTGGATAGTTATACCAGGGGTTTTCAAACTCAGGGTCCAAGGACCTCCTATAGGAGTTGCAAGAATGTGCTAGTGGTCCTTGAAGAGTTTAGAGAAAACCCAAATAAAAAAAATTACTTAAAAAAAAAATTCAAAATAGAATAAAATAAATGTTTCAAATAAATAAATTGATAAAAAAAATGGAAAAGTCAATCAAAAATGGATTTAAATAAATAAACAATGTCTAACAGTAAAGAACAGTCAGGTAGAAAACAGAATGTAATAATGTAAAAACTAAACATTTTCCAAATAATATTATACACATTGATATTATTGAATTTTTTTTTTTTTTTTTTTTTTTTCCACAGTATAAATTTGGTCTTTATACATGAAAATATACAGTTGCCTTATAAATTTCAGGATGTGGAGCCCTTGTAACAGAATGATTATTTTGGGGGGTCATGGCATCTGAAAGATTCAAAACCCCTGCATTATACAACAGATAAGCTACAGTCACATTTACCATTGCTCTGCACATTTTCACAGGTGAAATCCAGTCATTTCAGTAAGAATCGATGATAAATAATAATATAACAAGAGGTTTATCATGAAAAGTCAGTAACATTAGAAGTGCTGCAATACACTTCTATATAGCTTCTGCAATGTCATCCTTTTCATGTTTCTTGAGAATTTGAAAGATGAGACTAGTCTAAATGCCATGTTTGCATGTTCTCATTAGTAAGAGGAGAGTTTATCTATTCATTGGGGTCATATCACATGTTTGGTGGGATTCCTGTTACATTAAACCCATCCGACTCTCTTGCACACTGTACTGACCGTTTTCTGCCAGCAGGGAACGATTACATAGACCAGTGGTTCTAAACCAGTTTTTATTACAACACAAGTACCAGAGGTAAAAATCAGCTTAGACAGGAGGGCCTTTCAATATCGTCTTCGACAAATGAGGGATTAGAAGTCAAAAAGGCTGAGGACCACTGACACAGACAAAACATCCAACAGATGACAAATTAATGAATTCAAGAAATTGTAATAGCCAGCAAAGAGCAAATATGAGACAAAATAAATAATCTGTATAAAGTTTAATTTCAAAAATAAATTTTAAATACTTTACCCTAACACCTTATATTACCTTAATGATATTACAAAGGACTTGTAAAACATTTTTAAAATAGTTTAACAGACTGTCTTAAGACTAATGACAATCTAATGAGGAAAGAGATTACGGGAATAGCGAACAAATATAAGGCACAGACAATGTTTGGTCTCTCACAATTTCTGTAAGAAGCAAGACAAGAGGTCAGTTTGTAATCTGATGTGTGGAATTTTTTCAATGTGAAATACTTTTTAATTTTAGCTTATGCAGAGACAGCTATAAGTATGATGATTCTCTCGAAAAGTGTAAACACTGACATTGCTCCGTTTGTTTGAGCATCTTGACAAATGCGACACAGCAACACTGACTCAACCATTGGACCTTTGAACAGACTGTGATGATGCTTTTCCCCAGTTATTGTCATTGTAAGTGTATAGAGCGCTGCAGTGAGGACATATTTTTGTAGGTCAACCCTGAAGTTTGCATCACGCTGGTTCCCTCAACAAAAAGCCAATAGGATTTTTCCATCGACTTGACAAAAAATAAGCCCTGTGACTAACAAATGTTTATGATTCTTACACATTTTGTTCATTATGGCTTTAAACAAACTACACCATGTTCGCAGGACTTTTGCATGGTCAAGCATGGTGGCCAAATCTTTCAGTCTTTATATAAGAAACATTTTAACAGTTTGAGTTAGAAATGTTTGCGAGAGATTATAAACACAATGAGGAAGGCGGGCTAGTGAGTAGATGAGTTTTCCTGTTTGGCATGATGATGTGTAGTATCCTCAACAACCTCTATAGTCCCATTTAGACACTTGCTAGCAACTGCCTTTTTCAAGACAAGCATTACTGATATATTTTATGTCACAGAAAAAAATGTGAAAATATCTTGAGCTTGTGTTAACTTGTGTTAACACACCAAATTTCAGACATTTAAGCAATAAACTATTTGTGACCCTGGACCACAAAACCAGTCTTAAATAGCACAGGTATATTTGTAGCAATAGCCAAAAATACATTGTATGGGTCAAAATTATCCATTTTTCTTTTACGCCAAAAATCATTAGGATATTAAGTAAAGATCATGTTCCATGAAGATATTTTGTAAATTTCCTACCGTAAATATATCAAAACTTCAATTTTGATTAGTAATATGCATTGCTAAAAACTTCATTTGGACAACTTTAAAGGAGATTTTATCAATATTTTGATTCCAAATTTTCAAATAGTTTTGTCTCAACCAAATATTGTCCTATCCTAAACCATACATCAATGGAAAGCTTATTTATTCAGCTTTCAGACGATGTATAAATCTCAATTTCGAAAAATTGACACTTATGACTGGTTTTGTGGTCCAGGGTCACATTTGAAAAAGCCATTGACTTCTGGAAGATGGAACTGGAAATGCTAAAATGCTAACTTGTTTCTGGGTTTTGGCCTACAAAAATACGTCATCTTGCAGCACTTCAAAGAAGTTTACGTTTTCTGCTTCTAAGAACGCCGAAATTTCACAAAGGGTCCATGGCATGAGTTTGGGGTTGGACTATCTGCGTCAATGGGCATTAAAATTTATTTTTGCAATTCTGCTTGGTGTCACTTGTTGCACAGAAATTACACTGTTCACCTTTAGTCATTAAAAAGTCTGCTTTCGGTACACATTTCGCCTAACTTAGCACTATCCCTTAATTCTGTCATTAATTACTCACCCACATGTTATTCCAAACCCATGAGACCTTCGTTCATCTTCGGAACACAAATTAAGATATTTCTGATGAAATCCGGAGCTTTCTGACCCTCCATAGACAGCAAGGCAATTGACACATTCAAGGCCCAGAAAAGTAGTAAAGACATCATTAAAATAGTCCATGTGACATCAGTGGCTCAACCGTAATGTTGTGAAGCTACAAGAATACTTTTTGTGTGCAAAGAAAACAAAAATAACAACTTTATTAAACAATTTCTTCCCTTCTGTCAGTCTTTGACATGCGTTCACGAGAGTTCCGCAACGCGAGTGTGTGATGCTGCTGACTAGGGATGTGCCCGAATCCGAATATGGTATTCGGAAAGGTAAAGGTGTGTACTACGGCAACCGTAAAGGGAATAAATGCGAGATATACGAGAAAAAAATATTTCAGTGCTTTCTCTCACAATTATATCATTGGGTAATTATCCTGTATATAAATTGCAGGCATCAGGGAGCCGTTATTAATATGCAGGACATTGAAATCACTTATGAGTGCGCGTTTGCTTTTTACTTTCACTTTTGAGATTCGCGATCACACGTGGCCTGTACTACGGAGCGGCATTCCTTACCACACATTTCACAAGATTAGATGTTTGTCAGTGGTGCTCAGGATCTGTAAATCATTCAACATTGTCCTGTTGGTCATCTCTCCTTACCTCTCTCTGTTTATATGGTAAGTGAAATTTTATGTAGGCTACTGTAATGTAACAGGGAACTGCTAGCAAACGGCTAACCATGTCCCTTCTGTGGCTCCATACAACGCATTATTCGTTTTCCGTGCCTTTCCGAATACGAATTCGCTATTCGGACACATCCCTACTGCTGACGTACAATCCGCATGCGCTGCGCCTTGTTTACAAGCAGAGGGAGATACACGCTGTACATGAAACAGTCTTTGTAAACGTGAGGATGACTTGCAATTTTTTGCACAGCCTTACTTATTCGAACCAGAATATACGGACGATGAACATTCTACGCCAGAAAGCCTGCTCCTGCGTCAGCAGCACCATATGTTTGCGTTATGGTACTCTAATGAATGCACGTCGAAGACTGACACGTATGAGAAGAAATTGTTGAATAAAGTTGTTATTTTTGTTTTCTTTGCACACAAAAAGTATTCTAGTAGCTTCATAAAATTACGGTTGAACCACTGATGTCACATGGACTATTTGAACGACGTCCTTTCTTCTTTTCTGGGGCTTGAAAGTGTCATTGTGTTGCTGTCTATGCAGGCTTTTGGAATGGTTTGGAATGACATGAGGGTGAGTAATTAATGACACACTTTTCATTTTTGGGTGAACCATCTCTCTAAGTCATAAACCCTGAGCGTTCAATCATTTCCATCTGTCTGTCTTCCCACCACTCACTCATCTCTGAGTTCTTTTTCAATCCATCATCTATCGTGATCTTCTAAGGCCCAAGGGTGGAAGAGTTCTGAGTCTAGCAGTAGTGTTCCCACACTGAGTAGGACCTGAGAGTACCAGTGTAAGCCGTTCTTAAGGATCCGATCCGGTCCGGTCCAGCTGTACAACAGGCGTAGAGGTGCAAATGCCCAGTGAGCTATCTGTGGTTCATTCACCGCAGCGTAGCATGAGGTCATCACTCCATTCACCACCAAAGTCCCATGGGCAGTAAGTGGGGCGTAAGCTCCCCGGTCTTCCCGCACCTCCACTCGAGTGATCCGTGAAACACGCCTCCTGAGATCTCCTTCATCGACGATCAGCAAACACTGCCCTGGCTGGGCATCACTGGCAAATATCGTCCGGAGGGATCCAGGCTTTGGCTGGCCCCCGCTGGAGCAGTTTCCAGCCAAGACAAACAGTAAATGAGCTGCCGTTAAGGAGACGCTGGCCCCATCCTCAGTGCTGATCATGTAAAAGTGCTTCTGAGTAATGGGGCTATGGTCCAGGAAGGTGAGGACTTTGCTGTAGACGAGCTCGCCAGTCCCATCACTTCCCGTTGAGGCCAGAACAAGTTCTCCTGCTCGTAAGTCTCGGATTGGTCTATGAGTGCCGTCCTCCATTGTCACCAGAGCCCCTCCAGGAAAACAGCCGCCCGTCTTTGCTGCTACTGAGTGCTCTGAAGAAAAGTGTGAGGAAGGAATGGAAGAAAAGAATGGAAAGGAAGAAAGGAACAGAAATGTTTGATTAAGGAAATAAAGAATGGATTCAATACCCGTGCCCGTTTCTAATCGTCACTTCTGACTCGTTGATATACCTTTGGCCTTCAAGCCCTTGTTCACTGGTTGGTCCTATGGCGTTTCCCTCAGTGATTGGTTGAGTTGGTAAATAGGATCAGTGTGGTGTCCTCAAAGTGGGACTTTTACTTCTTCTTCATTGGGACGTTGGTATAGGAGCGCCTCCTAGTGGACCGATTCTGACTTGACTGGCACTGCCAGCAATTTTGCCTCTTTAGACTCTAGTTTTTGTACAAATTACAATATATACATAATATACAATATAAGCTAGATTTAAAAACTCTGTTTTCCTTCTGATCATGTCAGGGACAACTGACTTGCATAACGATCTGGGCAGGAAGGACAGGAGAAAAAGGAATAAAGAGAAAGAAATAGTGGGAAAAACAGAGATTATGAATATTAGAGATTTTAATGATGAAATTCAATTTATGTAAGAAACAAAATGGTAAATCACATCTCTATAAGAGATAGGCCAAAAAACAACCATGCAATCTGCAGAATTTTTTTTCCCACTTCTCAGTATTTTTTGGAGAGAAAATCTGCAGAATGCATTTAAACATGGTACTTATTCATATCTTAATTACTGGCCAAAATATTTAATAAACGAGCATGCAAAAGTGGAAGTTTCTGAATGACGAATGTTCCAATTCTGCCAATTCTTTGGCGTTTTCTGAGAGTTCTGTGCACAGATTACATTTACATTGATGCAGACGACTGTTAGTGGGCCTGCTAATGGCTAATGCATTTCACAATATTATGTTGCAATGAAGTCTTAAAGGGTGAATGAGAATGACTTTTGTCTTACCTTGTGGTTATATTGTTAGCTTACAGCAAAATTATAAAATATAAGAAGATACAGGAATATTAAATTGTGAAGGTGCTTCCCTGAATTTTTCTCCCTGTTTGATTAATTCTTATCACTAGAAAAGATCAAATAGCATGTTGGCTCTGGATGCTAAAGCTACGTGAAGCCTATGTTGACTTGTATGGAAATAAAGATCAAGGTAAAGCATAGCTGGAAAAGTAAGAAAGGTAAAGTAAATGTTAGAAATTGTGAAAAAAGAAGTGTGCATTCATCAGACGGCCCAGTGCTGCAAGACTGTGCTGTTTTAATCTAATCATGTGAAGCAAAGAAATTACATCTGATACCCCAAGATGAATCAAACATGGCTCTCTACATTAGAAAGCTCATTAATCCACAGTGTGTGTAGAAACAGGAATCTAATGTGATTCCTTCTGTATCCATAGACATGCTCTAACAGTCCATCTCTTGCCCTTATCTTCTCACGTTACATGGCTGTGAGAAGCTTTGTTAGTTATGGTTAGATTTAAAAAATAAAATAAATAAATAAAATTGCATTTATTTGATCAAAAATACAGTAAAAAAAATAATATTGTGAAATGTTATTTCAGTTTAAAATATCTCATCTAAATATTTCATTTTTTAATGTCATGTAATTTATTACTCCAGTCTTCAGTGTCACATGATCCTTCAGAAACGACTCTAATATGCTGATTTTGTGCTCAAGAAACATTTGTTTTTGTTATCAATATTGAAGAGTTTTCAACTGCTTTTCAGCTGCTTAATATTTTTGTTGAAACAGTGATGCATTTTATAGGATTCTTACAGAATATTTTGTAACATCATCAAAGTATTTACTGCTACTTTTGATCAGTTTGCATCCTTGCTGAATAAAAGCCTTCATTTATTTAAAAAAAAAAAACCTTACTGTCCCCAAATTTTTGCACAGTAGTTTATGCCACACCCACTTTTCTCAATCCAAAAGTAAGTCCCACTCTGCTGTTTTCTCATTAAATATCCTCTTTCACAGAGAAATACATCTGATTGCAGAAATAAAATGAGATAATGCTAATATCCCACTCTGTCTGTTTTCCTTTCCGTCTGTTTCTCGCTTGACCTATTTCCCTCTGCACAACCTCAGCACAAACACACAGCTGCCCTCACCTGATTTGACACTGCAGTGTATGTGGCCTTTGGATTCGTAGTAGACCCAGTCGAAGCCAGCCTCCACTGCCAGACGGGCCAGCATGGCATACTTGTTCCGGTCGCGGTCCGAGGTAGTGATGTCAACCGCCCTGCCCTCATAATGCAGAGACTCTTCAGAGTGATGGCCGTCTTCATCCCAGCCCTCCGTCACACGCAGACGCACGCCAGGCCACAGGTTCATCACTGAGATGGCCAGAGAGTTAAGCTTATCCTTACAGCGCTGCAAAAGATAATGCATGAGAAAAACTTACTAGAAAGCAAAAATGTGAAAAGTGATAAAATGATTAACAGGTAGCAGAGTTATTATCGTTAACCAAAACTAAAACCATTAAAAAACATTGTTACACTGTAAAAACAGATTTTTCACAGTTGTAAATAACACAAAGATTATTGGACTATGTTTTACGAGAAAACACCACACTGTAAAAAATGATTGTTCAAAATGGTAAGGAGAACAATGATTACTGGAGTATGTTTACAAGAAAATACTATTTTAGTTTTTCTATTTCAAAATTTAATGGGTCACACGTTATATTGGGTGGCCTTAACTACTATGTACTTACATCAAAAAATAAGTACAATGTACTTATTGTGGTCATATTGTATTGCAAAACACTTTTGCTGCTATTGAGGTGGGATATGGGTAAGGTTAGGGACAGGTTTGGTGGTATGGGTAGGTTTAAAGGTGGGTTAAGGTGTAAGGGATGGGTCAACAGTGTAATTATAAATGTAATTACAGAAATTAATTATAAAAACAAAAACATGTATGTACACAGTAAGTGCATTGTATCAAATGATTAATTTAAATGTAAGTACATTGTATTTAAGGCCACCTAATATAAAGTGGGACCATTTAATGTTTAATTCAATACTTGCTGCTTCTTTGTAATTATTTATGAAATCTACTAGGAATTTGAGTGAAAATTTTCTCTACACTTGTGTATTTCAGTGTATTTAAAAATGTTGTTTAATTCAGCGTTACTTTCCATTACTTTGTAATTATTTGTGAAATTTACTAGAATTTTCTGAGTAAATCCTACACATTGACATAAAATAAAACATTAACTGAAATACTGTAAAATAGAAAAAAAAATATTTACTTGCTTTTTTATTTTTATATTAGCTAGTTGCCAAAGCAACATTTGTCACTTTCATTTAGTTAACTTGAAATACTAAAATAACAAACTTAAATATAAAAAAATAAATAAAAACTATATAGACACGTTTAAAAATGTCACACAACAAAATTACAATAACTTTAAATAAAATGAAATAAAAAATCAAAATAAAATTAATGAAAAATATTAATAAAAACTATTATAACATATCGATGATAGTAAAATAACATTGCCAGGTAGCTAAAGCAGCAGGTGCCTCAGTGTGATTTATGATCTGTTGTTCTTCCAGGCTAATAATTAACATGCATTTTAATGTGAACTAATAAGGAAATTAGTCATGTAAAACATTATAGCAACCATGATTATAGAGACAAATTTTTACATTTACATCTGGGGGAAAAAAGCAACTTAATGACATGAGTACAAAAAAAGTTCATACTTAGATCAGTCACAATGTCTCACAATGAAATATATAAAAATGTACTTCTGGTGGTTTATGTAGCGTAAACGACCAGTGTGACAGTATTTAAACCCAACCGAATGCTGAACTCTGATACATAAGTTACCAATTAAACAAACAGAAGGAGGCTATGCGTGCCTGAGTGAGAAAGAACACAAGGCCATTGTCTCGACTTTGTGAAATTCCTGCAAGAAATATGGATTTTAGTGCGCTCGTGTGGCAAGCAGTTGTTAGGTGAGAAACGCGGTAAGCAATGGCAAATATAATCCTGACAGCCATTTGTAGAACTGACGCATTTGTGGTTAGCACAAACACACTCAGCCCATGGGCTGATAAATCCCTGTCTCAACCAGAGGCCACGAGACATGCAAGGTCACTGGATAACCACCAACTAAGTGGTCACAAATTGCTTACTGAGTGACGGCAGAGATTCTTTGATGTCGCCATCCTAAGTCCTCACTACATAGTTGTGCCATCAAACCAGCTATTTCTGTTCTCTGAATTGGAGACCCACCTTTCCACTCAGTAGCTACTCTATGAAGCTCTGCGGACTATCTGTTTAAATCTTAGCTCTGTGATTCGATGCTTCTGCTATTAGGATCTATCTCTAAGAGCTGAGCTCGGTTTGTATGGATACCATCAGACCAGTCCAGAGGCTGGTATGGGAGAGGAAAGGAGATCTGAAAATACAGTGCCAGTGTGTTTGGTTGCTCTGTTGAGTCTCCGAGGGTCACTGAAACCAAAACATGTACAGCAAATGCTTAGACTACAGTCATAGCGTCAACAATAATAATGCACTCTCCCACACTCAAATATGCTTGTATGCAAACCCATATATATGCAAATCCTTGACTTGCTTTCCTTCATGGAACCCAAAAGGAGATGTTTTGAAGAATGTTCACATTGCTTTCTCAAATAAGAAATGAAAATGTAAGGGTGGCAGATACCATGCACTATTTTTCAAGTCTTCAAAAGATAGACCATAACTTTGTGAGAAGATCAAAATTTAAGTCATTATTAACTGCAGGAATCCTAAAACCTGGAAACAACTTCCCAGTTCCATTGCCTCAAAGTCAATGGGTTTTTGGTTAAATGCCTGGAATAAGGTCTGTGTGTAACACAAGCTCAAGGTATTTTCACCTTTTTATCTACTACATAAAATTCAGAAATAGCCCCTGTGGTTTTTTAAGCTTTTCAAGTTTTGAAACCGGTGGATGATAGATAATAAGTGGCTAAATGGGACTACAGAGGTTGTTGGGGATATTAAATGTCATCATGCAAAGCAGGAACACTCATCTACTCACTAGCCCACTTTTACAGCCTCATTGTGTTCAGTGCTCTTGCTAACTTTTATAACTCAAACTTCCCAACTTGTAGATTTTAAATAAAGACTAAAAGAATTGTTGGAAGCTTAATGGTGGTGCTGTTGAAGTCATGTTGCTTTTTACTTCTGGAGATTGCGTTTAGGTTTCAAATTCATCATTGTGAAAATTATCTTGATGAATAAAATGTTATAGATTACAGAGCATAGATCCTATTGGCTTTTTGTCAAGGGAACCAGGGTGAAGCTACTGTAACATCTGGCTTGGCCTAGAAATTACATCATCACTGCACAACTCTACAGTTTTAATTTGTGTTTGTGCATATTTAATCTTGCAGGAGAAGACAAAGCACACCAGGTTTGAAATCAGATGCCAAATGCTGGTTCTAACACATAAGTAAGTTTGAATATGCAGACAAGAAAATGAGATTTGAATTCTAAGGCAAAGGCCAAGATTTCTAGTGAATGATTCCATTATATGGAATAGAGCAGTATGAACTTTTTCAAATACGTCTCCTTTGCAAATCATACGGGTTTGGAACAACAGAATGACTGAAGTTTCATTTCTGGGTAAAGTCTTCTTTGAAGAACAAAACCCTCAGTGTCCCTTGTGAGATTTAGGGGACCGAATATCATTTTAGACGCATGTTGCCCACTCCACGTATAAGAGAGTGGAGCTAACTGACATTTTAAAAATGTCAAGTCTTCCCCATTCCAAAAGTTAAAACAATGAACTCCTGAACCTTGAGGAGCTGCAGTGAATCTTAAAAAGACCAAGATCGATAAACTCTAAGACTGCAGAACTGGTTTATGGTGACCTGCAGAAGGAAACGGTAGTTTATGGTTAACTAGAAATATGTGAATTTGGCATGATTTCAGAAATGCCAATCTGAATGGAAAAAAGATGTGTTTTTAGTCATAAGAATACAAATATAGTTATTTATGAAGACGTTTTTCTGAGCACGTCTCCGGATTGGACGATAAGAATAGCGACTCGGCGAGCTGTAATAGATGCCCATTCACATAGCGGTGCGGATTTCAGCTTTTTTCGTTGTGGTTGCAAAAGTGAACTGGACTTCATAAATCAGCCCGTGAACTCTGTTAGTTTTGCTTTCAAAGCGGAGATCGACGGGTTTTCAGGAGGAGAGCCTTCACACTAACCACTGGCTACACAAACATTCACCCCGCGCGCACCGACGGCGCGGGGCCCTGAACACTCGCGCCTGTATGAGAGCGCCGGGGCCACTCGCCGCTGAATCAAAAATAAGGTGGAGAAAAATATGTGTGTAATTAAGGCTTAAACGCATGTGAAGCCTACTATTTTTACACACGTATGCCACAAAAACAAACAAAAAAATAACACAGAATAAAAAGGAAAAACAGACCAGAGTTTGTCTCCAGCAGTCGCCGCAGTTTGGCCCTCATAAATCGCACAGAGGTCAGGTAAACGAGCGCGGCGCTCGCCGGAGAGGTGACAGGTAAAGACGGGGTGAGATCTACGAGCCCCTCCTCAGTTCCCACGTGGCTCTCCTGGATATTAACATGTGGGCATTCAGAGGAAAAGAGCTGATATAAATACTTTTAGGTGAGG